>MU271890.1:0-16793 GCA_021432655.1 Atractiella rhizophila
GTCGAAGGAGAGTATAGAAGTGGTTGTGTCATACATGCAACCTCGCAGGCTATTGGATAGCACGGGTGAGTACCAGTTCGGCTTTCCTTCTATGAAGACGACGAAGAAAGGCGAGTGCCTAACTCCTGCAAACCAATGCAGCCCACTCATCATCTTCCGTATCCAGCTCCTAAGGCAAGGATAGATGAGGTGGTAGGATGGTCAAACATTCTAGAGAAATGGGAAATACCTGTCACTACTCCAATTGAGAATACAATTTCCTCGTTCATCAAAATAGATGGGTCGTTCCTGCACTGGCCAAAGAAGCTAGTAGAGAGGTTAGAGAGAAGAGGGATAGAAAATTCCTAGCATCGGTCTCCTCTAGCGGCGCAGGTCCCGTCGACGTTTCGAATGGAATTTCGGCAGGCAACGACTGGGGGGGAGGGTGCAGGCTCTTGCCTAAGCCTTGCAAGAGCACGCCCTCCCAGACCACCACTGGTTTGGGAGTAAGTGAATCACCAGTACTGGTTGGAGAGAGCGCTGATGGACACAACACACCATCTCTCACGTCCGATGAATCAGACCGAGAGATATCACCACCTTATATCCCATCCAATACGCAAACACCACCACCAAGGCAAAAACGAACTTCCTCACCGACAACGATTGCAGTCAGCGAGGCAACAAACAAAGCACGTTCAACTACGGGCGAACCCAGAAGAGATACAGCGACAGATCGTGCAGAAACTGCACCACCCACACATATCCCTCCAGCACCAGCCACTCATACACCTCCAGATGCATCAGCCGACTCAGAATCGAGTACGGAATCAAATGAAAGCCTACCAAGAATCAGAACGAGGCAACAGGCAAGATTACGTCAGCTACCACCACGACCCCCTTCGCCATCGGCAGTGTCAAACCGAGCAGTGCACGAGGACGAAGGAATACCAACCGTAACCGAAGAACAGAGACGGTTGGCACAAGGATACGAACTGCTGCGAAAGGCTCCTCGAGAGGCGACAACGGAAGAGCAGTCAGAAGTGCTAAAAAAATGGACAAGAGGTAAGTTGTATCGCATTACTATTGAAGTTGGAACAGCTTGGACATGGCCACTGGAAGGGTTCACATCAACATGTGCGATCATAGACGAAGGGGTGACCAGAAATTTGATGAGCAAGGACTTCTATCTAAAGAACCAAAGAAACCTGCCCCCCCCTCCTTCCGTCAGACAGTTTGCGGATAATTGGGAATGGATCAGTAGCTCTACCGATTGGCAGGATAACGACTCGATCAGCAGTTATCAAAGGCCCACAACTAGCTGAGACCCAGTTTGAGATCCTAGACGCAGGATGAGCATTCGACGTACTCCTTAGCAAAGGATGGAAAGAAGACATGGAAGCAATTCACTTCTACAAATGGGACGTCATATGTTTGTGCCAACGGAAGACAGCTTGGAAGTGTTACAGGAACGAAATGATTGGTTCAACCCAACCACCTCGAAACCTCCCATCAAACCCACTCGACATCATCAAATTACTCACCTCCGGAACCATATTCTACTTCGACACCACCACCAACCATGACACCAATTTATCCTCACAATTCCAAATTATCGACAACTCTCGCGAAATAGATGAAGAAGTATTTGCGCTAGAGCAATACAAGAAAATCCTGGATTACCCTCCCCGTCCAGGTGCCCGTTGGATCGACTCTAGGGGACGTGGAGAGCAGCGATTCGACGGACAAGCCTAAGGGGAGGGAGCGGTGGCTAGCCCAGCCATTGTAAAAGACTGCTTCCTTTTCACTCCTAGCGAAAAGCGTGAGCATAATCCTTACTATTCACACCAGCACAATGCTGAACCCTCCTATACATTCTGGGAGAAGGATCAACATGCCGCTCCAAAGCCTGACAGCCAGCTTGAAGGACAACCTTTGAAGATTGAAAAAATCCTGGGGTTTCCCCCTCCACCCCAGGTGCCCATTGGGTCAGCGTTAGGGGAGGAAGATAACGATTTCGACTCAGCGGGCGCACGACCGGAGGGGGAGTGGAGGCGAGCCCAGCCGTCAAGAGAACCAACTCCCTTTCCACCCCTGGTGGAAAGCGTGAGCAGCCTTTCCCATAACCATACACCGGAGGCTAAAGCTCCAACATTCCCCCTCAGAATGCAGGTCTACCAAAATGCTTTTGACGACACCTCTAGGCTTATAGATGCTGAGTTCTTCATCGGACTGATATCAGAAAGCGAAATCCCTGAAGAAGTCGTAATAGCGATAGAGAAGACGATCCACGAGACGGAAAGCGAAGAAGATGAGACGCAGGCGCCAGAAAAGTGCCGCGTGAATGGAACTGAATGGGAGACGATGGAGCAAAGATGGGAAAGATTGAAGGATCATTTTGTGATTGGAGATGGAAAGGAAGCCTCAAACCTAAGCGAAAAGCAAAGACAACAAGTCACGAAAGTCCTCAGAGATCACGTCGACGTATTCGTGACCTCAATAGGTGACATGTCTCGAACAGACATCATTCAGCATTCAATAAAGCTCAAGCCTAACTCGCCTCCAACATGCTCGTCATTCCAACAAGCTCTCACCCCTCCACAGCGCGAATTCATGGACAACGAAATCAACGCCATGCTGCGCGACGACGTCATTGTCTAGCTTCCAACGTCGGAATATCAACCTCCTCACATTGCACACCTCAAAATCATTCCCAAACCAATTGCTGACGATAAACCATTCGTTATGTCCCTCGACTCCCTTCGATTAAAGGTCTCCCAGGCACTGGTGCAGCTTGAAGGAAAGCAGACAGCTGAATCACCAGAGAAGATAGACCATCCAGGGAGGCATGAACTCCCATCGAGACCAAAAGCAAAATGGAGAATGGTAATAGCCTTTCTGGGACTCAATGCGGCGACAGAATCGTCTCCATTTCCGGTGGCAGGGCTCAACCAAACAGCAGCAGAAATGGCAGGAAACAAGTTTTATTTCTGCGTGGACATGTGCAGAGGTTTTACGCTGTCTTCATGCGGGAAGAGGACATTGAGAAGACAGCTTTCTATGCTCCTGGAAGAGGACTGTTCTTTCAAAGTAATGGCCCTAGGACTCACCGGATCCCCTGGCACGTACTGGGAAATGATGGATCGCGCATTTGGAGGTCTACGCCAAAAACACAGGGGGCGACTAGGTTGGTGGGTCGACGATGTGCTTGGAGGAGAAAAGACTTTCGACAAGACAATCTTGCTCCTTAGAAAATTTCTCCAACGTTGCTGAGCAGCGAAATTATCGATCACAGCGTCAAAAGGACGGTTCTTTGTCTCTCGAGTACGATGGTGTGGGGTAGTTGTGGCAGAAGATGGAGTAAAGGCGGATGCAAGCAAGATCGATGCTATCATGAGAATGCCAGAGCTGACTAACCCAGCCGAAATGCTCAGGTTCCTCAGCACAGCTGGTGCCGGAGGACTCCAAAACCTCATCCCTAGCTTTGCGAAAATTACACATTGTCTTCGTCCCCTCGCACTTGCTGCTCCTCTGACTCCAGCAGACAAGCGGCCAGATGGAAAGAACAAGCCAGGGGCTATCAAGCGGGCACTAGGGGGTTACCTCCTGGGTGGAAGCTAACCGACCAGCATAGACATGCTATTAGCTCCCTAAAGCTTGCGTTATGCAGCGCCCTGATCTTACGCTCTCCACACTTCGCTCCAGATTCAGAATTCGTTGTCCAATCAGACGCATGTCGACACGGTTTCGCAACTACACTCAGCCAACAATTCGACGATGGCATCATGCACCCAGTCGGATATGCATCCCGAAAGACAACATCAAGCGAATCGCTCTATTCAGCCCTGCTGCTTGAACTTGCAGGTCTCAAATATAGCTTAGACTATTGGAGAGACCTGACCCTGGGATTCCCAATTGTTGTCAAAACCAATTGTCGCTCACTCCTAACCATACTCAAAAATGAGAAGCTGAGTCCTGCACACGAGCGATGGAGGGAATGTCTATTCACCCACAACATCCACTGCATTGAACACGTCTCAGGTAGTGTGAACTATTGCTGCGATATGATGTCCCGAGCACCCGTGGGAGAAGCTGGGAAGGTGACATCGGAATCATGGATGGAGACAGAAGGGTTAAAGGACGAGTCGTTTCTAAGGTCTCTGGCAAACGCTTGAATGCACTCCATTCTTCCAAAGTATTTCCACCAATCGCCAACCAAGGCCTTAAGGTTTTTCATCTTCACCAACAACGAATCCAAGAAACCCACGAACCCGCCATCCAAGGAGGCTTTCCAATAGAAGGTTTCGAGGCGGAGGCAGAGAGGTTCGAGTGCTGTGGGAAGATCTGCGGGGCCGTAGCCGTCAGATGAGAGGTGGATGAGTACTAAGGAGCGAAGAGAGGGGGTTATAGATAGTAGGAAGGAAGAGAGATCGGAGGGGCGAAGGGAACACTTGCAGAGGGCGAGACGAGTAAGCGGAGCGAGATGTTGCATTGGAAGGATCGAGCGAGAGGACCGAAGGTAGTGAACAGTCAGTGTTTCTAAACTGGGGGCGACTTCTGATATTCTTTCCAGGTCCAGCAAGTCAATTCGCCCAACATGAGTTGTGCCATTGCTCCCGTCATCAGGATTCAAGGTCAGCTCTTTTAGGTTGTCCATCTTCCAGCCCTCTTCAAATAAGGCATTTTCAACCAGGCTCTCTTGCTCTTCAACTAAGCCCTTTTTAAAGCGGAAGATTAGGGGAAGTTGAAAATCCCGGATACTAGCCGCTTGCCAACTGATGCCCAGCATTCTCAGGCCTGGGGAGGAAGCCAATGCTTTCCCGAAGGCTATCGATGTTAGGTCTCCACATGTCCAAGAGCCTCCTTCCGCTGGCTCCCCCGAATCCCTCTCAAAGATCCACCAAAGATTTTTCACTCGCTGCCTCATCTCCGCCTTCACTAACTTCTTGACCGCTTGGACACTGAGATAATCATCCCACACAAAAGTTGTACCGGCGGATATGCAAATAGTTTCCAACCAACATTGCAATACTGCCTCTCAGAAGCAGTGAGAGACGAGGCAGGCCAGTCGGAGTGATGAACAAGAGTAGCGTTGTGGCCAGTCGGAGTACCATATGGGAGAATTGGTTGGACCTGAAAGATCAAGGGGATCAACCTGACGATATGGGAGAGGAGTTCGATGGGGAGAGTGTCGATGGATGCCATCTTTTTAACAGTAAGCATGCTTCCCACCAAGGGGGCCAAGCGACGTACGACACAGGGGCTGCAAGGAGGTCTTGAGAAACTGAAAGCAGCGACAAGAAGCTACTTCAGATGAGCAGAACGAAGAGCATCACCTAGCCGAGAAATTTCTACTGATAGACAGCGAATGCAATTTCATCGAGCAGTTACTTGTTATAAAAGCATCACCAGCAAGTGCGAGTCCTACATCTTTATTGAATCTCTGGCATTTGAAGGCGTTGTCAACCCAACGCATTTCGGCATCCCCTTTGTCGGCCGCTCATCACCAACTTTTGATTCGCAAGAGAGAGCCCTGATCGAACACATAGACAAGTCGGCGACCAAGTCCACTCTTCGCGTTCGTTGGGTGAACGGCGGCCGACGAAGAGAGCGCCGAAATCCGCACAGAGAAATCGAGAGCTCAATATTTGGATATTCTTAACCCCAGGGGGTCTGAGCTACATGGCTAAGGCACTCAATATTTGTTTCTTCACCTTGCTGGATCCGACAGGTCTTACAGAGTGTTTGGGGATGGCAAGGTGCTTTTTAATCTCATTTACCTCCTCATTTTTTTATGGCTCTGGGCCTCCAATGGACTCAATCACGGTGCCAATTCAAGTCTCGACAAGGAAGGAAAGAGGCGAGGAACTTGTATGGTCATTAGGCCACTTAGGATACGGCGTTGTAAGCTTGGAGTGTGGACCGAGAAGTTGTTGTCGATGTACCCATATTCTCCCAGTGAGTGTCATCTGATGAGTTTAAGAACAGGTTGAGAGGCTGTGAGGTGCGAGACCAACCAATAAGAATGTCATTCTAGCTATGTAAAGATGAAATACATTACCTGCGAGGTGCGAGACCAGCCAATAAGAATGTGGTCTCGCACTCGCAGCGCAACTGGCTTTTATCAGGGAAAGATGCTGAATAATGAGAAGGCGTAATTGGAAGTGAAGAGAAAACTTGACCACACCACAGTAAGGATACTAAGAGAAGTGAATGCTCCCAGAAAGTAGGAGGTATAAGTGTTCCGGTCACCCCATCATCATCGTTTTTGCATGCTGTGCTTTCGCCATCAGCACTCTTCGCCACATCATCTTCGATTGGATTCTGGTGTTTATGGGAATGAAATCCTCGGCACCGGTTCGTAATAGTAGATGCATCCTGGAGTGGCGAGACGTTCGCGCCGTTAGACAAGAACAGGTGCTTGCGATTTATGGAGCAATGGTAACTTCACTTTACTAATTAAATAAAGATAAAATGTTGAATTTTCTAATTACAAGTAATGGGATTTGAACCCATAAATTTCCTGCCATCCATGGGCTCCTGAGAGCCTTCAGTTATCGCTCTCCTGTTGCAATCCATCTCGATGGGCAGCTGACGGTTCGGAGCCGAAAAATAGGGAATGAGCCTAGGCGGCGCAAACTGGGTCGATCTGGCAAACTGGTTGACAACTTTTGAGGTTGGTGGTTTCCGCGACTTTGCGCCCACGCTCCAGTTTTGGCAAGATTTGCGATAGAAGCTGGCCAACTCCTACCAGCAACTACAACAGTTTGGTGGCCGAAAGTCTCTCAAAACGGTTGGTTATTTTCGCCTAAAAACCTGGTTAAAACACGTCAAGCACTTTTGGACTAGTTATATCACTGACCAACTGCAGACTGACCTGTGATTGACGGCCGCTGGGTGAGAACCGGCATTTCCTAAAATTTGACCTGAGGTGGGTAGGGAGAGAATGAGAATATAAAAATCTTGGTTGTGAAGTATGTGCGATATGCCAGATATGTCATACATGAATCGGTGGGAATCTCCTCAAACAACGCGCCAGTCTTGTTATGAGAAGGAAGCTGTGACATCCTATGACACCCATGCTAACTCCAGCGTAAGAGAGTCAAAGACATTCTAGGGTTTTTTATTGACAAAAGTTTGTTATTTCAAAATGGTGGCGTACGGAGTGGTCAGGGTTCTGAGAGAGAGTAAGGCCGACCGTTCATGCTGTCTCCTTGAACAGTTTCCCTTCGGTTTGTACAGAAAATGGTGCGGAAGTAGGATCGATTTAAACTTTCAACTGCCGTTGAACCTTGCCATTGAAGACTTGAGATGACAAGGCACAATTTGCAATCCTCAGGTTACCTATCTGCACCTATTTGTCTACATCAGGAAAAAATCCGGCCCCACTGGGGTGCTCTGGAGCCTCTGGAACATATGGAGTTTTTGAGGGAAAGTGCGGCCCTCGGAGCTCCGGGGCTGCTCTCCTCCGCGGCTCAGACACTCTCCAGAGCTGGTGAGGCCTCCCGTCCTCTTTGTCCTCTCTCTCCTCCATGTCCTCTCAACCCCTTAAGTTCCTCCAGTTTGTAGCGGGAGGTTCTCACGATTACGGCTGAAATTCCCTTTTCTTGAAAGCATGCATAGTACGAATGAGGATATAATGAATGTGATCTAAAAAATATAATTTTATGTCCAAGTCTTTAGTCCGAAGCGAAGGGACGAAAGAGCTTGGGCTAGGAAATCTAAAATCAGAGTGAGGCCAAATGAAGAGTAGGAAATCACGAATTACCTACACATACACGCAATGACTATAAACATGTAAGAGTGACCTAAACTCAGGAATATTAGCGATGGAGGGAGACGTTACAAAAAAGGCAACTTACACACAATGGCACGATCGTGAAACTGCTCGACCAAGGAGAGCAATTAGACTGTGTCAGGGATTAGAAGTGTGCTTACTGTGAATGAAAGGTAGACTCCGAAACTAGCAGTTAGCAAGTAAAAGAGATGAGGATCGATCAAATGAAGTGAAGGATGTAAACTCACACAGTTAGTAGTCAGAGTCCAAGTCCTCCATTGACGATGTGGCTTCCCCTTCAACCAGTCCTCCATGTTCCATTGCATATGAATACGTCTCTGTTCTGATAACTTCGTAATCCCGATGTTGCTTCAATAGTTCCAACAATTTGTCGTACTTCGGTCTCTGTTTCTGAGTAAACAGCGCGTGTGACGGTCGAGTTTGAATCCCACTGCTCCATCCTTCAATCCAGCCCGAATCTAACGAGGGAGATAAGCATGGGCTGTCAAATGTGAAAAATAACATGCCGCTGTGAACGTAAGAGCAATTAGAGGGGCTGGGTCCACACGTTCATGATACCCAAATGGGTCCGCAATGTCTGCTTCGTTCACATTCCTCTGCGAAGGGTCTCCTAAGACATTCAATGGAAGTAATCAGCAATGATAGTTTTCGCAGCTGGATGCTGGAATTTCCCCTTTTTGCTGCTCTGTGACAGCTCATAAGACGCCGTAAACTGAGCTGCTGCGACCCATCTCCCAATCCATGTCCAGCCACAGGGGAGATGACGTACCCCCTGCCTGCAAGACTCCCTTCCTGATGATACACATCTCCCATTTCCGTGCTCACACCTGCTCCCCTCACTTCTGATTCATGTTGCGAGATTCGGAGGCTGGGGATTGCTGGAGGTGGCAGAGAATCGGAAAGGGGGATGCTGTCGACAGCGATGTTCAGCTTGTTGGAACTGGTCATCCGGATGCAAATACGCAGTTGTAGAGCTGGAGGAGACATATTGGGACATTGCTGAGTTGTTAATTTAGTTGTAAAGTTGCCACGGTTGTTTCTCACAGATGATAGTGTGAACTTGACAGTTTTTGGTGGTGGCGAAAAAAACACAATCATCAACTATCACCATCCTTCGCGCTCCCAAAAAATAATCAAGACACGTCCTTGGAGAGTCGTTCAAGAAATGGGACAGTGGGTATCAGTACATGTTCAAGAAGCTAGTGGTTTGAAGTTGGCCTGCAAAAAGAGTGACAGGGAAGGCCATGGGATTACCAGATGACTCAGATGAGAAGGAAGTATTTTCTCCTAACAAGTGTGTCAGTGCCCTTGTCCCTCAGGCATCCCCCCGCCAGGGCTTTGCCCCTTGGACCCCAGCCTCTGGCGTCCACTGCGTGGAGCTCTTGCCTCTGGCAGCCACTGCATGGGGCCTTGCCTTCGGCGAGCACAGACTCACCATATATACCCTACCATCCTCAAAAAAACAATGAAAGCTGAGTGGTCTCCTCGTACCTCAGAGAACCACTTCAGCTTTTGACTATCCTGTTAGGAACACACTGAGAGATGATCAGTGATTGAGTACTCGTGACACATCCTTGTAAACTACATTATCTGTTTGCTTGTTTTCTTCTCCTTGCTTTGTTTTGACCAATACTCATAAATTGTTCGCATTTGAAACCCGTGAAAGACCAACATAAAGCTGCCTATGAGAGAAAGGAGAAGACTCTAAGTACAAACCCACATGTCCAACAGATTGTCCTTGCGCTTTATTCTTAGTTAAGGCAAACGCTAAGCGCACAGGGAATTGAAAGCACTGGAATTGAAAAGGAAGCCGGTTTGATACTACACTGTCAATGCCGATTCGAGGAATGAGAACTGATTCGCCACTGTGTGCACCTGTAATGATGGTTGCTTTGATGACTCGCCGGAGAAGCTGAGTGACTATGACGCGTGTGCCATTGCACAGGCCAGCAGATGGATTGAGATTTCACAGAAGAATGATGGGTGCCCCGGTCTTCAGGTGTAAACAATGTGAAGGGAATCCAGAGATCTCCAGGGTATTCAGGTACTCGTCAGAGAAGCGATTTCTGAGATATCCCTCGTCATCTATAATTTGATCTGCACTGTAATATACCCGATCTCCTGTGGATTCGAGCCACTGAATCAAGCGATCATTGCTGCCATCCACATCCACATTCTTTGCTGCTAGAATCATGCGAACCCGGAAGTACTCTTGAAGGAAGCTCAGAGCAGGGATATTTTGCAGAGAATCTAGTTGTCTGTAAATTGAGCACAACAGACCATCTAGTCCTTCATGGGATGGAATAATAGATCTATCTGGTATCGTTAAGGCTCCATATCCATTGTCTGATGGATTATCAGTGAGACCATTTCCAACATCAAGGAGCCACTGGGCACATCTGGTCACATGCTGAAATTCGGCTGGAGTCATTTCCTGTTGGCCTCGAAGAAGGCGCATATTGGTTTTCAAAGGCAGGACTGCTCAATGCTCCGACACCTCCAAGTCCAGCCAAACCTACCTCAATGGAAGGAGACTCTCATTGTAAATTGCAAGAGCTTCCTCTTCGCAGGACGATCACGCTCTGTATGGTCGTCGTGTGTGCCTTGCTTCTTGCCTGTAGCAAGCATATTTTGCGGAGCATGACCTATTTCAAGGAATTGCTTTTGATATTCGTTTCAATGAATGACACTGTGCTGATTACAGGCTTAGGCCCGGTCTTGACATTATTGAACTTGATTGCGCACCATCTTCATGTAGATGCCAGTGTCTTTTCTCTTCATGAGTATGTACTCCTTTATCCTCTCAGGCCCCTATTCAAATCTGGAGTTGAGTTCCTTTAAGGACCGAAAGGTTGATAAAACTCAAAGGAACAGAGATAACAGGCACGTTTCATCCTCAGCCAACTTGATCCTCCTCCCCCTTCCTCCTCCCCATTCTCAACGACAGCTACTGTCGTCGAAGAGTGCGGAGGAAGCGAAGGAGACGAACAGAGAGACAGGGACGGGAGTTGCAGTCAAACTTGCTGATAGTGGTCCTGCTGCAACTGGAGAACCTTCTCTTCCTGCCACTGCCCAGACGAAAGAGGCATCAATGCCGCTAGCGTCATCTTGGTGGAGGTGGGGCGTTTCCGATCCTCAGCCGCAACCTCCTCCATCTAACACTCCCGCTCTAACACTCCCACCCCTCCGCCTCCACCATCACCTGTCCCAGCGGCAATACCGACGCCAGAACCTCCCAAGAAGGCAGAACCGCCGCCAGAGCCGATCGCCATGCCTTCTGCTCCTTCAACTGTCAGAGTAGCAGGAGACAAGGACGTGCCACGCACCGGAACTTGGCTTTTCTTGTGGTACGGCTCCACTGGTCCTGCAGCGAAAACCACATCATCTGCGCCACCTTCCATGTCCTCCTCCCTTGCTCCGATCATCGCTCCTTCGATGGAATCCACCTCCTCCACATCCACGACAACGACGACCAGCACGACGGATACCCGCCGCGAGCGTCCTCACCTCTGTAATCCCCAAATCGTCCTGGACCTCCTTTTTCTCTTCTTCGAAGCAGTGCTGCCAATTCTCTCGATGCTTTCAACACCACTCAACACCTGGAACACCATCACTCCATCCTCTGCCTTCTTCTGCTCCTCAAATCCTCATCAAACACCTACTTCCCATTCATGTCATCCGCCACCACTACTTCACCCCAAACTCGAATCTCAGCCTCGGCATCAATCTCAGCTTTAACCGCATGTGAAACCGCAGGTCCAACGGAGGCTTGAGAAACAGCAATGTCAGTGCAACCGACGGAGAAGAAGAGTTGTGGATCAGACAATCTGTAGGAGGAGGAGACTTAAGAGGTTTCCTGCAACAGAGGATCGGGATCTGAATGTGGAAGCATACCGGTGAGAGGGAGACTAGACTCCCTACAGCCAATGAGCAACAGAGGATCCATGAAGCAGTTGGTTGTGAAAGGACTCGTCTGGTGCGTTGTCTCCTCCTTCTGCACAGGAATGTGGTTTCCCATTTTCGTTTGTTTAGCTCTTTTACTAGGTGTGATTAGCCACGGCCAGTGAATTCGTTTGAAAATGGGAACGGTTCATGAAAGAAGTCGCTTCAGATCATCCACCTCAGCACTCCGGACCGCTCTCTACTACTTGCAGTGATCAGGGAACGGCTTGATCATGTAGATATGGTGTGAAAACGAAGTAGAGCCCACCTTGCGGTAGCTATAAAAATGACAATGGAAGAGTCCCGTCGTCCTTGTTGTCAAAGGAGAATTAAAATAATTGACCGCTCTCGGGCGCGATCCCATTTTCTGCGAAAGACGCATCCTCTTCACCTTACAATTCTTACATCGTCACCATTCTTCCACACCTCCCCCTCGAAATGATCCCTGCAGCTCCTCCTTACATCTCTCTGATTCCTAGGATCGTTTCCATCCCTTAAAGTCTAATGCAAACTCTCAGTGTCATGTACACCAGGAGCAGTGCAAGAGGCTATGGTCACTATTCCTGCCAACACCACTTTCAACACCAATGACCTCTATTGGAGCGCTAGTCGGTTTGTTGGAGAGGTTGGTTATTCAGCGTCCGAGGACGTGAATTGATTGAGCTTGGACTCAGATTCATCGTCCATGTGGAAATCCTCCGCACACCAACCCGGTGAATCTTAGAATCTTCGACCAACAGCACCGACTTCTTCCTTCGCCCTCAAACGAAAGAGGAAGAGAAAGAATAGGCGCCCACGGTGCAATACCTGAGCACTCCGTCTACATTTCCCACAGCCGAAAATTCCATCTCTAGTAACCCAGAGGATCTTTCGAGCCTTGAGAACAGAGACAGGATGGCTTGAAAGTCCCTGACAGCGGAAGCGGAATTAAGCAGAGGATCGTGTGTTGTTTCTTACACTTTGCGGAACAATGTATTGACGTCTTATAGGTGATGGCCTCTGCAGGATGTACAGTCCTCCAAGTTGTGCACCTCCTTCGCTTAGACGATTGCAAGCTGGCCAAGTAGGGTTCCTTTTTCCGTTCTGGGCTGATTGAGCCTTCAATGTCCATGTTTGGGCTCTTCGGTTACTGTATCATAAGATTTTAATAAAATAAAATATCATTCAATGAATCCACAGCATTATCGTTACTACGTCGAAAATGCGCACACAACACACAACATTGTTTTCCACAGCTGTCAGGACAGATGGATATTCTCCTTAGTCTGAATTGGAGCCTTCACTTTCATCATCCATCTCTTCGTCAGTGTCAACTTCATAATCAAAATCTATATCTTCCTCATCCTGTTCACATCTCAGTCCATTGACACCCCTGTGAAACCTGTTCATTCTGTCCTGCTCCTGTGCCCACTTGGCCATCGTCCGTCTTCTCCTGCGTCGAGGAGCTGGACGCAGATTTTCAACATTGTCGCCCTCATCATTACTTTCTTCTTCCTCAGCCAAATCAATCCATTCTCCCCCCAGCGGGATGTTGTAAGCCGCATCAAGCTCCCCGCTTTTGTACTCCTGGATATAATTTGCAAGTTCTGCTTGCTGCTGCTCCGTGAAGAAGTCGGGATAGTGAAGGTTAAAGTCAGAGGTGAACTTGGCATTTAAGCGTGTGCGGGTGCTGGGAGGAAGACTATTGTAGACAGATGGAGAGAAAATGTACACTGGGACTTTGTTGTTCATTTTGACCGCGTCCGTGGCGTTTTTTGGTAACAGAGGCAGAAGAGGAGGCAGGCAAGACTTTGACTTCTCTGCTTGACGATCTGTAGAAGTATCCGGAGTGTTGGCTTTCGGCGAGATCATTTTTCGTAGGACTGAGCTTCTGACCGTCTGTCGTCTAAGAAGCGAGGAACCAGATCCCAAACGTCTGAGCGGAAAAATTTAGTTTTGATCTCATAACCTCCGTTATTAAGATCCTTATCATCTGAGGTCAAGTCGTAGTTGCCTACAAGTACGACAAACCATTCAGGAAATTGATTAGCATCTGCAAACTCTTTGCGGACTTGGGCAAGCTGTCGATCTTGAAGTGAGTATTCTCCAGCTGAAATAACCAAGTAACATACTCGATTTCTTCTCTTCCGGATTGCCTCATTAGCAATATCCTCTGTAATGCTGCCTCCCTGATCTTTAATCTTCACGAACATGCGTTTAAACCGTTTATGGACAATCGAGTCATACGCTGCCACTAAGAAACTGTCGTTTCTGAGCCTTTTAGGATCTGGCGCCAACTTGAATAAGGCATTGGCAGAGACCAAGGCTTTCATGACGATGAGAAAGACAAAGCGATGTGCACAATTATGCACTGAAAATGCTTCTTCCGTCAGATTGGGATTAAATTTGGTGAGACCAAAGTCCGCCAAAATTGCTCTCACAAATCCAAAGGTGCTGTCTGGAATCTTGTTCAGGCCTGGCACCATTTTCTTGCCTCGAAAATACGGGTTTGCTGCCAGTTGGGTAGGTGTTTTGAAAGCAACTTCTTCTGGTGAAATGAGTGGAGTGCCTTGGCGCCGTGCAACATCAAAGATGTCATTGATGTCGGAAATTTTGTGGTTGAATGCTGTCCATTCCTAAAATACAACCTCTTCAAAAGTCATGTCGCCAAACGGAAGTCCTCCAAGGACACACACCAAAAGATCTACTGCTTTCTATTCTAAGGTATGGTAAATAAGTATTCTAGCATATATGAGAGATATATGAGACACATGCAATTGCAGAAGCTCCTCCTCGGCTGCCTAGGATATCCGGGTGAGCTGAGAGAGGATATTTGGCAATTTGCATCTGCACCTGATGTGCTGCAAGTGTTTGTGAGTGCCTGTGTCTTCGAGCAGAGCTGGTATGAGCAGAGCTGGTACGAGCAGAGCGTGGAGATGAGTTTGGTGTAGGTAGTTGAGGCGTGTTATCTCGTCTGTAGGCCGATGCAGAGGGGGGAGGGAAACGAGTGCAGCGTGGAGGGGACATTGGTCCAAACGAAGCAGCAGAAGCCGGGGATGGTTGAGGAGAAGGCGCCCGAGGTGGGATAGACGACGTTCCTGATGTTGTTGCTGATGTTGTGCACTCTCGTACTTTTAAGCTAGATGATGCCGTTCCACTAGAACTGGACGCCTGTAACCAAAGCGCCTACGATCAAAACCACTTCAAAAGGAAAGAAAACAAATTAAGTACCTTCTTCAATTCCCTCCATAGACTCTCAACACCCTTCTACAATTTGGCCGAAGCTGTGAACCTGAACTTGGCACCGAAGAAGAATCTGTTGCATTCATTCGCTGGTCACTTGTCACGGGTTCGCATTATTCTCCTGGCGATGACGAAGTTGTTCCTGCTGTTGAAGAAGTAGGCCTCTAACTAAATTAGTGAGCTCTTCGACCTGACGACTGAGACGTTGATTGTTGTTAAGAAGGCGATGGTTCTCTAACTCAGTAGGTTCAAGAGGGGAGGAGGCAAATGTTGAAACTATAATGCCGTGAGCTTGTACCGACTTGGAGGAATAAAGGCTACGAACTATCAGCGACCGGAGTGCGCTCTTCCAGAGGTTGAGGAAACATTGATACTGCCATATGATGTTAAGAAATTAGTATGTGTATGCTAAGACAAACCTGTGGATGCAACGCAATGCGCAGCCAACTCTTTTTCTTGTAGGTGAAATGGAAGTTCGGCTACTGGTGCTGAAGCAATCTGGTCTTCTTGTCGCTGTATCATTGGGTTGCTCTCATTCAAGGCTAAAGTTCTAATGTAAGCAAGAAGGATGATGTGCACCCACTCATGATGACATCTTCAGTGCTCTGCTCAACAGAAATAGGGACGATAGAGTCATTGCTTAGGACTGCATCTGGAAGATATATGTGAGACTGAGTCTCAAAACTCACAGCTGGAAACCTTACCATGCAGGTTCTCTGCCCTCTTTCCCTTCCTGACTGACCGGCGCACAGAGCCTGCTCTGGAGGAGGAAACACTCATTACTGAAACTGCTGACGATTGAGCATCAACTGAAAGCTCCTGCAAGACGGAACAATGACGTTAGCGTAGTGGAAAAAAAATAAGAGTAAGCCTGCTCACCGCGAAGCACAGGAGCAGCAACATTAGATCTGAGCTCTTCATTGACACCCTGCCGAAAGTAAATTCTGCTCCTTCAAGAGCACGAATTGGCCGAGAAATGGTGATGGTCAAGTTACCGGTGCGTCGAGGAGGATGAGGAGGATCTGGAATCTGCTCAAGATCTTCTCCTTCAAGCACTTCCGTTTAACCCTCTTCGTAGAACGCCGATCTGGTCCCAGAGAGCTGGCCTGACTGACTCTGGAATCTCGTGATGCATCTGCATGCAAATGTTACTGCACGTAAATCATCCGACATAGGCACACACTACGAAGTGGGCTTTGAGCCTTCTGGATGGAATGATCGAGGTGGTTGTACTCTCGGCTGGTTGGCTTCTTCTCTCCTCTTCTTCGTCACTTTCAGAATGTTCAACTAACGATGTTCACTTGCATTAGTGCTGTTCTGAAAGGCCAAATGACCATACCATTTGGAGTGGATGGCTCAGCCGTCCTCCAAGGTTGTCTTCTCGTGGAAATTGTAATTCTACGTGCTTTCTGCGACATTGCTCTACCTTGCATCAGGGCAAGATGGAGATAGCACGTTCTTATACCTTCAGAATTTGCTGACAGGCTGACAGGAAGGCAACAAAACATCTAGATTTAATATCTGCTTGTCTCCTTTCTCTTTCAAAAGCTTGATACAGCGGACACAACACAATCATTTTTACGACCGGGTTCTTGCTTTCACCGTATTTACAATGCGTCAATGGAACAAGTCAAGGCCGATTGAAGGGGGACACAATTCTCTACCCGTTGAAGTACAAGCCAGAGACAAGTGAAATTTACTAATACTCCCAAAATTTGCCGTGATATACCGTGCCAGATGGGGCAGCTCTTTTGCACGACAGATGTCTTGTAGCTAGTGGAGAAAAATCAACATGTCAAGTCATAAAGCAGTGGTCTCTATCATTGGCAATTAGAACTCGTTCAGGTTGGAG
>MU271891.1:0-16765 GCA_021432655.1 Atractiella rhizophila
TCGGAGAGATCGGATGGATAAATCGACATGAGCGCGCTGGCGACACCGTGATGAAATGTGGGCCATTCTTTCTTCAAACTCGGGTCTTCGTACTTGGTCAAACTCTTCCCCGGTAACAACCTGGCAAAAAGACAGATAGGAGTCTTCAAGGCGAATTTATCCACCATCCCTTCCTCCGGAGCCATCCGCGACCGGAAAGTATACATGGCAAAACCCAGCTGGAGAGAGAGAGTCCTGAGCGCCAAATGTCCCATGTACGTGTTTGTTCGGCTAGGGATATTGTGATCTTGTTGTAAAGATGGAACAGAAAGAGTGACAGGCTCAATGTACTGCAAGATCCTTGCGACATCTTCGAGTCGACGATCTTTCGAAAATCTGATGTTTTCGGTATGCACAGGTTGAGAAGGTGGAGAGGACGGCTTCTTCCAAAAGTGAGGGACAGGATTTATTGTCGGGAACGTTATAGGTTTCTCTAGATTCCTCCAAGGACTCCACTTCTTCCACTCACACATGTCCTTATAATCCAACCTCTTATTCGTATCCGGAGCCATCATCCTCATATCCTCTCTGCCGATCAATTCAGAAAGAGACTTGTCCAAATTTGGCATTGGGAAACGTCTTATGACGGCGACGACTTCAGAAACCACAGCCCTGAAGCCTAAAGAGAGATCATCGACCATTTCTGCGGTCCAAAAATTGGCATCCAACAGTAGGGCTGAAATCCGTGCGTATTTGTCTGCGCCCTGCGATCCGTCTGGGGAAGCTAGAGCAACGCTCGCGATGTCGTATAATCGTGACGGGCGAGGAACCCATGAGAACAACTCTGGAGAGATATCTGATGGATTGCGAAGACCAACGCGGAAGGAGTCGAGGAAGTCTGGCGGCGGTGGATGGGTGATAGACTCTATGCTCAAACACAGATGTTTCAACAAAGGAAGAGATGTAAAGATGAACAACACACCTCCCCAGGTACCCGTGTAGCTTTCCTTCCCACCGAACCGAATGTAATAATCCCACCAATCTACCCATCCTACCTTCCTACTTAAGTCCACCATCACATTGCCCAGCCTCCGGGCATCTGCGTGCTGACTCTCAAAGAGAAGGAACTCCTGAAACACCACATGAAGAGGCATCATCAGCGCTTCCAACCATTCTTTCTCTCCCTCTCTAGAGCGCATCATTTCCTCATCTTCCTCCTCCTCCAACAACTCTCCGCGTTCCATGGCCAAGAAGCGCTCCCACACCTCCGCAGCTCCTTTCTTCGAATTTCCTGGGCCAGACAGACCAATTAAGACATCGTGTAGTGCATCCCATCCTCCTTCCTCGACTCTACTCCACCTCTCTACCCCAAATAAGTCCTTCACGCTCTCCAATACCCGTCTCAGACCCTTCCAGCCGTCGCGCGCCAGATTATCCACAAACCGTACCCCTTCTATCGAACCTCTGACCTCCACTCCTTGGTCCAGTACAGTCACCGTTCCCCTGTCTGGGTTGGATCGAAGAACGGATGCTCCGTACGGCGTTCGCACAGTTGCATGGACGGACGGTTCTCCAAAGGTTGTAGACTCAGTGATGGAGATTTCGTTTAACGAAGGAGAGGTGGAAGGAGCGAAAGTGAGTGAGTGTGTTGAGCGCGGGGTTGTGATGATGAGGACATCGTTGCCGCGAGTCACTTTTATTTCTTTTGCACTATGATGATCAGATTTAGTCAACTGTTACCTCTTAGTCATGAAAATAATACGAACATATATGGTATATCTGTGGCGATGTTGAACATAGGACTGAGAAGGAATTGATACCTTCCATGCTGTCGACTCGAAAGGAAATGTTGCTCGATATCTAGCATCTTGCTTTGGGGATTGTCCAACTCCTCGAGAATCATTTCATTCTCCTTCCCATCTCCCTCATCATCATCTTCCACCACCTCCGCCTCTCTCACTTCCCAGATTGTAATCTTTCCCTCCCTCTCTTTCGTCGAAACCAACCAACCGTCTTCTGCCCAGACTAGCCGATCATCTACCTCAATACCTCCGACCGGCCGAAGTTCCTGTAAGGGAGTGGTGGTAGAGTATAAGCGTGGAACATCTCCCGCTTCCTCTTCATCCTGCTCAAATATCGAGGTGCTCCGCTTCGTCGTCGCGGCTTCAAGGAGAACCCCGACTCGCAGAGTCGCAACTGCTGCAACGGGGAATGGTACGCGGAGAAGGAAGTCTCGCCCATCGGGGAAGTAGACGAGCATCAGCCGCTCCAAGATTATGAGAAGACCTCGTTGCGGTACAGGCTCGAAGGATGGTTTTGGTTCTGGAGGAGAAAGCCAGGGTCCGAAAATCGGGTTCTCCTCCTCCTCTTTCGAATGAGCATTCAAGGCGGTCTCGAGCGTGAACCTCGAACCGAGAAATGTCGTAGATGTCTCGTACAAGAAGGTTTTGCTTGATGAGATTTCGAACATCCCGAAAGTAGCACTAGAGACCTTCTCCTTGTAACTCGCAAGATCATAGATCCTGTAAATGGTTGACTTTCTCGAATGCACAACCGTGGAACGATGCCATACAAGTTCCTCGTCACTCTCATGGTAATAAACTCGGGTTGGATGGGTCGAGGAGCTCGAAGTGCATGGGGTTGGCAGAAGTGCCTGTGTCGCTTTCGGGATGCGCAAGTTCGAGATTACGTGGGGAAGAACGGGTGGTGACGGGGGAGGCAGCGCGGAGAAGTAGGAAAGGCCAGGGGAAGGCGTAGGATGGTATACGAAGGGCATGTTGAACCGATTCTGAACAATGAACGCGTCTTGAAAGTTGAGCTCATAAATGCCGACCCTCAAACTGCCCGAACCTTGGTCATGCCTGTGTCATTCACTTTCTTCAAGTTATGATTCCCCCGCATTCTCTCGAATAATGATCAGCATGAAAGCTGCATTATTTCAAAACATATAAGATGAAGAAGCAGGCCGGAGTCGAATCGAAAACGGTAATTGACAGGTATTGTCATCCGCGCTGTCTGAACGCCTGATGCTTTCCTCGCTCTAACCTTAGGAAAGCCAAGTGTTACTGTCTCATAGTATGCAGATTTGTGCAAGTAGATTCCATGGAGGCAGGAACTACAAGTTGCCATGCACTCTAGGGTTTCCCATGCTAACTTCATGCCGCCTCAAGCAGATATCTGTTTCTCTTCTTAAGACTGTAATTTTTCGCTGCGCCTTGTCGTTTTGGCTATTATTGTGCGAATAAAAGAGTAGGAGCCAGAATGAAGGCCATAACTTCAACGTAACACATCATCGTGTCCTCAAAGTGGCTGCTCCATTGCTCCAGCATTCCAGGGTCATAGAGAATGCGAATGCCCAGTCGCGCTGTTTCAAAGGAGTTACTCCATTATGAGCTGTGGTGTGTTCTTTTCATCGTGCCCGCTGGCTTACTTCACAGTACGTTGACGGGTCGGCTTCCGATTCAGGTAGACCAGATAGGCACATCGTCCAATCCATCAGTCGTTCCTTTCAGAAACCAAAATCAATTAACGAGCGCATACCCGTCACCGAAACATATGTACAGTGCTTTACTGTTTCCCAGGCTAACCGCTGCTTCATGTCGTTCAGCGTTTGAGATAAAACATTGCGCACAGTGTAAGATATGTACAGTACTTTTCTGTCTATTCCTGGATGAGAAGGAGGCCTTAACGCCGACACCGCGGTTATCAATGACTGCACACTCTTTGAGCCGTAGAGTCCTACAGGAGTGAAGAGAAAGTGCGATGAAATGAAAGAATCTTACTGGAACTCTTCGGAGTTGCATAATAATCAGCCTTCATCGTCGGGCTTTATAAATGCTTTAAAAGGGCTCCAGGACCAACAGGGAATCCCACAGCTCCACAAAACCTCTTAATCTCCTTGATCATCACTGAAACCAACAACAAATATGGCTGGAAAGTCTTACGCTATTACCGGATCGTCTCGAGGATTGGGTACAGTGTTATTTTCATGCAAACCGAGCTCATTGAAGGTGTATAGGTCTCGAGTATGTTAGGCAACTGTCCTCAGATTCCAACAACACCGTCTTTGCGCTAGCTAGGGATCCTTCATCTGCATCAAATCTCGCAGCGCTAGCTAAGGAGCGCAAGAACATCTCTATTATCAAGGCTGATGTTTCCGACCTGGATCAAATCGCTCAAGCGGCTAAAGAAGTAGAGGCTCAGTTGAACGGCAAAGGTCTCGATATTTTGGTGAACAAGTTCGTATTGCCCCTCTTAAATAATAAACACTCAAGTTCTTTTTCAGCGCTGGCATAACTGGAACTCCTCAGGGTGCAGACGTAATGACGTTCCCCTTCACCTCCAACACAGCGGAAGCCTTCACCGAAGCGTTCAGAGTCAACGTGATTGGACCCATCGAGACTACAAAGGCCTTCCTACCGCTGCTTAGGAAGGGAGTAGACAAGAAAATTGTCTTCATCTCCTCCAACCTCGGACTCCAGAATAAGGTTGGCACATCGCTCGATTTTGATGCGAACAAAGTTGGAATGTCTGGACCCTACTCTGTTTCGAAGACGGCGCTCAATATGGCAAGTCATAAGCTTGCAGTCGAGCTTGGAAAAGAAGGATTTATTGTCTTCCTCCTTCATCCTGGCTGGGTAAGCTTCTTTCTTCCCTCCATTTCCACCTGACTCAAAGATCATTACAGGTTAAGACTGATATGGGTATCTCTTCTTTCATTTGAATTATTGGAGGTTCTAACTATGTCAACAGGAACGGATTATGCCCCTATGACCCCAGAAGAGAGCATCAAGCTTCAGTTGGACAAGTTACACTCGTTGACAGAGAAAGAAAGTTCGGTCTTCTGGGCCGCTGATGGGCTCCCTGTTGGATTTTAAGGTAGTAAATTGAACCATCCCTGACCAATTATCTTGATCCCAGTTTCAAACATTATTGGGAAGCCGCCATTTCCAATTCGGCGCCACTCTTACAATAGAGAAATGCACTGTTTTTCCGTTTGCAGTTCTTCTTCTGCCCTTTGAATGTTCCCCTCTTGCATTCACCACGGCCTATGATATCAGAGCTCTGGAGGTGACGACAGAGCCTGAGAAAAAACAGAACCTTCTACGATTCTGTATAAAGGGAACTCTAAGTTGACCGCCGTCGAAATTCTGTCTAAGAGCGGATTTTGGAGTTAACTCGTGTTGGGCAGGCAAATCGGACGCTCAATTCGTTAACGAATAAGCTGAGCTTCGGATATTTTTTGCCTCTGACTCATCATTCAACAATTGGCTAGATGTTCTGCAATCAAGTTTAAGGGATACTACACTAGCTATGTGTCAGGTTGTGAAGGAAGGACAAATAGGAAGAACTGTAATAATGGTGAGCCTACTGGTTACGGTTCTCTCATACGTGCCAAGTCCGTTTGAATTGTAACGTCTGCATTTTATTTCACGCCTGCACGATACAGATTTTGTGTTACAACTTATCCTTGCATTTGATGGCATTGAAAAATGTGCCTTTGACGAGTGAAAACGCTAGTAGTAGACAATATCGTAAGCGCATGACTATGTGTTATCCAATATCCATTTCATCCCTCAGTCACAAATGCAGAGTAATTTTGCTTCTGCTCACTGTGATTACTCTGCTTCTGGTCAAAAGTATGACCGCGTCTGGACGACGGAGCCATGCTAGTCATCAATAATGAAAAGAATTGCAGATAGACTGTTTGAGACTTGCCTGAACATGAGGAACATGTAGGTGGTCGAACTTCTCGGGCATGAACGGCTTGAGGAGCGAATTATCTGATACATCAAACAAGGCTTGAATGGGTTGAGTGTACCGAGTTCATAGGTTCTATCAATGGAGGACACACTTACTGTTCCCCATTGTCGAAGTTATCACGACAAGCAGCCATTTCGGGCATGAACGGGCTAATTACGAATAACAGCTGCATCAAACAAGGCTTGACTGACTTGAGTGCGCCGAGTTCATTGAGCGCAATAAAGATTGAGCACAAATCTTGATGGGAAGGGCAGTTCGGCCACGGAAGCTTACCGTTCCCTTATCATCGAATACATAAGTTAACTATTATCCCCTTGTCCGTACTTCATTCATGCCAACTAATGTTGCACGGCGAAGTTGCGGTGGGGAATCATTGAAGTGATCACGCAAGGGGCAAGTAGAGCTGGAAAGGGACCAATCTGATGCTCACCTCATCCAGCCCGCCGTGGCACCCTCGCCGCTGCTGATTGACGATCACCAATCATTAATCACTGCAAGTTGCTTCAATGTGCGGCAACAGTGCGAGACATGGCGACATCTATGGAATCTGAGCGACCTTAAAAGGGATGAGGGAGGATGAGGTAGCTGCATCAGGAGAAACTCAGCTTGAAGCTCACAAGCAAAACATCTCAGACATGACTTTCAAAACCTTCGCCATCGCTGGAATTTCTGGAACCGTCTCTAAGACTTTCCTGCAAAGTGTAGGTTTATCTACTCTTGTTCAAAGCGGCTGCCTGAGGTGGCAATCTAGTTTCTCGACCTCCCCACTGTCCCGAAGATATACATTCTCAGTCGCCAGGACAAACCAGACATTCCCTCACATCCAAACGTCATTGTAGTTAAAGTAGACTATTCCTCGCCAGATACGATTGCCGCTTCTATTCAGGGCAAGGGGATCGAGGTCCTGATCAGCACCATTGGTGGGAATCTGCTGGCGCAGGAACCGTTGGTTAAAGCAGCGAAGAAAGCGGGAATCAAGCTTTTCGTTCCCTCTGAATACGGTTCAATTCCCAAAGGTGAGGTCGACTTCGAACTCATAAATTTGACATGGAGCACTGACATGGTTCAACGGACAGAAAACAGCCCTCTTGCACCGAAGCTCACCATTCGCAAGCTGGCAGAAGAGGAAGGAATACCTACTGCGATCTACCTCAACAGTCTTTTTGCAGAATATGTGTCTTGGTAACTCCAGTTCTTCCTGTTGCATCCATGAGATGTCAACCATACTTATTCTTGTTTCTGCAGGCTGTTCGGGAAAGAGAAAGTGAAGGTCTTAAACGGGAACAGCATCCTCAGCATCACATCATTCGTCGACGTCGGTCGCTTCGTCGCCTGGTCGTTGACCACGCTTCCAGAAGAGCAGCTGTACAACTCTATTTGGAGGTTGGAAGGAGATCGTCTGACCATCAAAGAGGTTGCCGTATGTTTCCCTTCTCTCTCAACAGTTAGGTATTCACCGATAGTCCGTACTGCAGGAATTGCTGAAGAACAAATATGGTGGTGAAATCGTCCATGTGAAGAGGGATGACCTCCCGCTTACCCAAGATCTTGCGGGCTTCGTCAACTTTCTTCTTGTTCATGTTTGTTGTTCTTTTCTTCAGCAGCTTCGCTTGAAAAACATTTCTTTGCAGATCGATGACGGTTATGGGACGACTACATTCGATTTAGGGCCAGGTGACTCTTCGGAGCGCATCAATGCTGTCAAAGTCTGGCCAGAATGGAAGCCCAAGAAGTTTGCGGAGTACTTAAGCAGCGCATGAAACGGGATGGTAGTTCTCCCTTAGAAGTTGTGAATCATAGGTGGCACCGATGTTAGGAGTTAGGAAATGTATGAAAACGAAGAGGTTGTTTAGTCATCCCTCTATCAGCAAGCATGAACAGTAGGCACCTTTTGGAGCCCCAGGTCGGACATTCTTCCCGCGCGGCAGAAAGCATCGGTCACGGATACGTCGTTTGCGTCGTTCCCAATCCCGTCATGGGGCTAAGTCATTTCCCCCAACTTTCTTCTAAAGCACCATGAATCATTTTCTTTGTGACAACGAAGCGTTCATCCAATCAGCAGCACAAAGTCTTGGATCTGGGGATGATCCAATTTTCGCCTTCGATGCAGAGGGGTTAGATCTTGGCGATCTCAAAGGGATGCTTTCGATCATGTCATGTTACTCCCTTTCCTCAGAGTCCGTCGTTTACCTAATCGACGCGGTCTCCGTCGCCCCTGCTGCGTTGGAGCCAATATTCAAGCTGCTTCGAGACAAGAAAGTGACCAAGGTTCTGTGGGACGGACGGATGGACCAAAGTGAGCTATGGAACGCTTACGGCGTCAAGATGGAGGGATGCCTCGACCTTCAACTCGCGGACGTGCTTCAGCGTTCAAAGGTGGAAGGGTGGGACAAGCGGGTTGACAGACTCGTCCGGAAACGATATACGACTTTGTCGAGAGCACTAAAGGACAGAGAGATGTTTGGGCAGATTCATGCTTTGCGTGGTTTGAAGGAAACACACCACCAGCTTTTTCCTTATTTGTCCAGTACGTAATGCTTTTACACGTATTGACCATTTTGCGGCGCTCACCACGATAATCACAATGTCTAGATACAGAATATACCAAATTCAAGCATGAACAATGGATGGTGCGACCTCTGAGCACGAAATACCTCAAATACGCAGCTGAGGACGCGCTCAAAATCGCCAAGATCTACCACGACTTCAAAGCAGCATCTTACCTCGACGAGGCAACCGTCCAAAACCTTTTCGACCAGACTGCTCGCTACCTCAGTCCTGGATTGAAGGGACGAAATGATTTCAGCGATAAGTTTCGAGCACACGCGCTCTTGCCTCTCGAGATCTTGGATCCCTCGCCAGACACCGATACGAGGATTGGGTACAGTGTTATTTTCATGCAAACCGAGCTCATTGAAGGTGTATAGGTCTCGAGTATGTTAGGCAACTGTCCTCAGATTCCGACAACACCGTCTTTGCGCTAGCTAGGGATCCTTCATCTGCATCAAGTCTCGCAGCGCTAGCTAAGGAGCGGAAGAACATCTCTATTATCAAGGCTGATGTTTCCGACCTGGATCAAATCGCTCAAGCGGCCAAAGAAGTAGAGGCTCAGTTGAACGGCAAAGGTCTCGATATTCTGGTGAACAAGTTCGTATTACCCCTCTTAAATAATAAACACTCAAATTCTTTTCAGTGCTGGCATCACTGGAACTCCTCAGGGTGCAGACGTAATGACCTTCCCCTTCACCTCCAACACGGCGGAAGCCTTCACAGAAGCGTTCAGAGTCAACGTCGTTGGGCCCATCGAGACTACAAAGGCTTTCCTACCGCTGCTTAGGAAGGGAGTAGACAAGAAAATCGTCTTCATCTCCTCCAACCTCGGACTCCAGTACAAGGTTGGCACACCGCTCGATTTTGATGCGAACAAAGTTGGAATGTCTGGACCGTACTCTGTTTCGAAGACGGCGCTCAATATGGCAAGTCATAAGCTTGCAGTCGAGCTCGGAAAAGAAGGATTTATTGTCTTCCTCCTTCATCCTGGCTGGGTAAGCTTCGTTCTTCCCTCCATTTCCACCTGACTCAAAGATCATTACAGGTTAAGACTGATATGGGTATCTCTTCTTTCTTTTGAATTATCGGAGGCTCTAACTATGTCAATAGGAACGGATTATGCCCCTATGACCCCAGAAGAGAGCATCAAGCTTCAGTTGGACAAGTTACACTCGTTGACAGAGAAAGAAAGTTCGGTCTTCTGGGCCGCTGATGGGCTCCCTGTTGGATTTTAAGGTAGTAAATTGAACCATCCCTGACCAATTGTCTTGATGCCAGTTTCAAACATGATTGGGAAGTCGCCATTTCCAATTCGGCGCGACTCTTACAATAGAGAAACGCACTGTTTGTCCGTTTGCGGTTCTTCTTCTGCCATTTGAATGTTCCCCTCTTGGCTTCACCACGGCCTATGATATCAGAGCTCTGGAGGTGACGACAGAGCGGTGAGAAAAAACAGAACCTTCTACAATTCTGTATAAAGGGAAGTCTAAGTTGACCGCCGTCGAAATTCTGTCTAAGAGCGGATTTTGGAGTTAACTCGTGTTGGGCAGGCAAATCGTACGCTCAATTCGTTAACGAATAAGCTGAGCTTCGGATATTTTTTGCCTCTGACTCATCATTCAACAATTGGCTAGATGTTCTGCAGTCAAGTTTAAGGGATACTACACTAGCTATGTGTCAGGTTGTGAAGGAAGGACAAATAGGAAGAACTGTAATAATGGTGAGCCTACTGGTTACGGTTCTCTCATACGTGCCAAGTCCGTTTGAATTGTAACGTCTGCATTTTATTTCACGCCTGCACGATACAGATTTTGTGTTACAACTTATCCTTGCATTTGATGGCATTGAAAAATGTGCCTTTGACGAGTGAAAACGCTAGTAGTAGACAATATCGTAAGCGCATGACTATGTGTTATCCAATATCCATTTCATCCCTCAGTCACAAATGCAGAGTAATTTTGCTTCTGCTCACTGTGATTACTCTGCTTCTGGTCAAAAGTATGACCGCGTCTGGACGACGGAGCCATGCTAGTCATCAATAATGAAAAGAATTGCAGATAGACTGTTTGAGACTTGCCTGAACATGAGGAACATGTAGGTGGTCGAACTTCTCGGGCATGAACGGCTTGAGGAGCGAATTATCTGATACATCAAACAAGGCTTGAATGGGTTGAGTGTACCGAGTTCATAGGTTCTATCAATGGAGGACACACTTACTGTTCCCCATTGTCGAAGTTATCACGACAAGCAGCCATTTCGGGCATGAACGGGCTAATTACGAATAACAGCTGCATCAAACAAGGCTTGACTGACTTGAGTGCGCCGAGTTCGTTGAGCGCAATAAAGATTGAGCACAAATCTTGATGGGAAGGGCAGTTCGGCCACGGAAGCTTACCGTTCCCTTATCATCGAATACATAAGTTAACTATTATCCCCTTGTCCGTACTTCATTCATGCCAACTAATGTTGCACGGCGAAGTTGCGGTGGGGAATCATTGAAGTGATCACGCAAGGGGCAAGTAGAGCTGGAAAGGGACCAATCTGATGCTCACCTCATCCAGCCCGCCGTGGCACCCTCGCCGCTGCTGATTGACGATCACCAATCATTAATCACTGCAAGTTGCTTCAATGTGCGGCAACAGTGCGAGACATGGCGACATCTATGGAATCTGAGCGACCTTAAAAGGGATGAGGGAGGATGAGGTAGCTGCATCAGGAGAAACTCAGCTTGAAGCTCACAAGCAAAACATCTCAGACATGACTTTCAAAACCTTCGCCATCGCTGGAATTTCTGGAACCGTCTCTAAGACTTTCCTGCAAAGTGTAGGTTTATCTACTCTTGTTCAAAGCGGCTGCCTGAGGTGGCAATCTAGTTTCTCGACCTCCCCACTGTCCCGAAGATATACATTCTCAGTCGCCAGGACAAACCAGACATTCCCTCACATCCAAACGTCATTGTAGTTAAAGTAGACTATTCCTCGCCAGATACGATTGCCGCTTCTATTCAGGGCAAGGGGATCGAGGTCCTGATCAGCACCATTGGTGGGAATCTGCTGGCGCAGGAACCGTTGGTTAAAGCAGCGAAGAAAGCGGGAATCAAGCTTTTCGTTCCCTCTGAATACGGTTCAATTCCCAAAGGTGAGGTCGACTTCGAACTCATTTAAATTTGACATGGAGCACTGACATGGTTCAACGGACAGAAAACAGCCCTCTTGCACCGAAGCTCACCATTCGCAAGCTGGCAGAAGAGGAAGGAATACCTACTGCGATCTACCTCAACAGTCTTTTTGCAGAATATGTGTCTTGGTAACTCCAGTTCTTCCTGTTGCATCCATGAGATGTCAACCATACTTATTCTTGTTTCTGCAGGCTGTTCGGGAAAGAGAAAGTGAAGGTCTTGAATGGGAACAGCATCCTCAGCATCACATCATTCGTCGACGTCGGTCGCTTCGTCGCCTGGTCGTTGACCACGCTTCCAGAAGAGCAGCTGTACAACTCTATTTGGAGGTTGGAAGGAGATCGTCTGACCCTCAAAGAGGTTGCCGTATGTTTCCCCTCTCTCTCAGCTGTTAGGTATTCACCGATAGCCCGTACTGCAGGAATTGCTGAAGAACAAATATGGTGGCGAAATCGTCTATGTGAAGAGGGATGACCTCCCGCTTACCCAAGATCTTGCGGGCTTTGTCAACTTTCTTCTTGTTCATGTTTGTTGTTCTTTTCTTCAGCAGCTTCGCTTGAATAACATTTCTTTGCAGATCGATGACGGTTATGGGACGACTACATTCGATTTAGGGCCAGGTGACTCTTCGGAGCGCATCAATGCTGTCAAGGTCTGGCCAGAATGGAAGCCCAAGAAATTTGCGGAGTACTTAAGCAGCGCATGAAACGGACGTTGTACTAACACTATAGTTCCATAAAAGTTTTGAAATGATAGGCGATGTCAATGTTAGGAAATACATGAGAAGGAGGAAACGAAAGAGGTTGCTTCGTCTCAGCTGACGGCATGCTGTTAACAAGCACTGATAATGGGTATCTCTTCTTTTGAATTATTGGACCTCACTTCAGTCGCAGTTATATGTTGTTTACGAAAGAAGGGACAAATGAGAAGAACTGCAATAATGGTGAGCTGGTTCGTCTTATAGTTTTCTGGTTATGATTCTCTTATTCCTGCAGAAGTCCGCTTGAATCGTGGTGCCTGCATTTTGTTGCTCGCATGCACAATAAGGAATTGTATGCAGCATATCCTTACACATTTGATCTCATTGAAAACATATGCCTTTGATGGCCGAAAGTGTCAGTAGTGACAGGAAACATCGCAAGCCACCTAGACTGACTATGTGTCATCAACCTTGTCTGTCAGTGGCACAGCAGCATGATTTTTCTTCTGCTCACAATAATTATTCTGCTTCTGATCAGAAGTGTTACCGCAATTGGACCATGCAGACTTGCTAGTTATCAACAGTGAGAAGACTTGCAGAAAGACTGTTTCGAGACTTGCTTAACAAGGCAACATCTAGGGTGTTGAGATTTTCGGGTTAAAACGGCCCAACTAAGAAATACCAGCTTTGTGAACAAGGCTTAATTGGCTTGAATATGCCGAGTTCATTAAGTGCTCTAAATGAATGAGCACAGAACCTGGTGCGGCCATGGAGGCTTACCGTTGTCCAAGTTGTCACAACCAGCAGTCACTTCGGGCATGAACGGCCTGGAAAACCCAAATACCATCTGCATCCAACAAACATCGACTAGCTTGAATGCGCCGAGTTCATTAACCGCTACAAACGAATGAGATGAGACGGGCAGTGAGGCCCGAAAGTTTGCCGTTCTCCCATTATAGAAGCTACATGGTTACTATCCGACCTGCTCTTCTTGCCCCTACTTCATTCATGTCAAATGATTTTGCATTGTGAAGGGGCAGGGATCGGTGTCGTGATCACGCAAGGTCCAAGTAGAACTACAGGAAGGGCACCGATCTCATGCTCACCTAGTCCACTTCAGACCGCTGCACCCTCGCCGCTGCTGATGATGATTACTAATCATTAATTACTGCACGTCCCCTCAATGCACGATAACAGGGCGAGACGTGGCGACATCTACGGAATCTGAGCTAATTTAAAAGGGGACGAGGGAGGATGAGGTAGCTGCATCAAAAGAAACTCAGCTTGAAGCCCAAAAGCAAATATCTCAAACATGCCTTTCAAAACCTTCGCCATCGCTGGAATATCTGGAGCCGTCTCCAAGGCTTTCTTGCAAGGTGTAGGCCTATCTTCTCCTGTTCACGATGGATTCTGAGATGACAATTCAGTTTCTGGACCTCCCTACAGTCCCAAAGATATTCATCCTTAGTCGCCAGGACAAACCTGACATTCCTTCTCATCCAAATATCACAGTACTTAAAGTAGACTACACTTCGTCGGATACTATTGCCGCTTCTCTTCGAGGCAAGGAGATTGAGGACTTAAAGTAGACTACACTTCGTCGGATACTATTGCCGCTTCTCTTCGAGGCAAGGAGATTGAGGTCTTAATCAGCACCATCGCTGGGAATCTACTGGCGCAGGAGCCTTTAGTTCAAGCAGTGAAGCAAGTGGGAATCAAGCTTTTCGTTCCCTCCGAATTTGGTGTTATTCCCAAAGGTGAAGTTGTCCTCAACCTCAGTCAAGAAATGGAGCATTGATCTGATTCAATGGACAGAAAACTCCCCTCTTGCGGCGAAACTCACTATTCGCAAGCTGGCAGAAGAGCAAGGAATCCCGACTGCCATCTACCTCAACGGTCTTTTTGCGGAATATGTGTCTTGGTAACCCCAGTCCTTCATTGCAATCATGAGATGGCAAAGCATACTTATTCCTCTTTCTGCAGGCTGTTCGGGAAAGAGAAAGTGAGGGTCTTGAACGAGAACAGGATCGTCAGCATCACATCCTTCGTCGACGTCGGTCGCTTCCTCGCCTGGTCGTTGACCACCCTCCCAGACGAGCAGCTGTATAATTCTATTTGGAGGTTGGAAGGAGATCGTCTGAGCGTCAAAGAGGTTGCTGTATGTTTCCCCCCTCTCTCGACCGTTAGGCGTTTCGCCGATGACTTGCTGCAGGAAATGTTGAAGAACAAATACGATGCTGAAGTCGTCCATGTGACGAAGGACGACCTTCCCCTTACGCAAGATCTTGCGGGATTTATCAACTTCTTTCTCCTTTATGTTGGTTTCCCTCTATTCGTCATCTTCAGGGAATAACCTTTCTTTCTAGGTTGATGAGGGTTGCGGGACGAGTACTTTCGATTTAGGACCTGGCGACTCTTCGGACAGGATCAATGCTGTCAAAGTTTGGCCAGAATGGAAGCCCAAGAAGTTTGCGGAATACTTAAGCAGCGCATGAAACGGGATGGTAGTTCTCCCTTAGAAGTTGTGAATCATAGGGGGCACCGATGTTAGGAGTTAGGAAATGTATGAGAACGAAGAGGTTGTTTAGTCATCCCTGCTACCAGCAAGCATGAACAGTAGGCACACTTTGGAGCCCCAGGTCGGACGTTCTTCCCGCGCGGCAGAAAAGCATCGTTCATGTATACGTCGTTTGCGTCGTTCCCAATCCCGTCATGGGGCTAAGTCATTTCCCCCAACTTTCTTCTAAAGCACCATGAATCATTTTCTTTGTGACAACGAAGCGTTCATCCAATCAGCAGCACAAAGTCTTGGATCTGGGGATGATCCAATTTTCGCCTTCGATGCAGAGGGGTTAGATCTTGGCGATCTCAAAGGGATGCTTTCGATCATGTCATGTTACTCCCTTTCCTCAGAGTCCGTCGTCTACCTAATCGACGCGGTCTCCGTCGCCCCTGCTGCGTTGGAGCCAATATTCAAGCTGCTTCGAGACAACAAAGTGACCAAGGTGCTGTGGGACGGACGGATGGACCAAAGTGAGCTATGGAACTCTTACGGCGTCAAGATGGAGGGATGCCTCGACCTTCAACTCGCGGACGTGCTTCAGCGTTCAAAGGTGGAAGGGTGGGACAAGCGGGTTGACAGACTCGTCCGGAAACGATATACGACTTTGTCGAGAGCACTAAAGGACAGAGAGATGTTTGGGAAGATTCATGCTTTGCGTGGCTTGAAGGAAACACACCACCAGCTTTTTCCTTATTTGTCCAGTGCGTTATGCTTTTACAACGTATTGACCATTTTGCGGCGCTCACCACGATAATCACAATGTCTAGATACAGAATATACCAAATTCAAGCATGAGCAATGGATGGTGCGACCTCTGAGCACGAAATACCTCGAATACGCGGCTGAGGACGCGCTCAAAATCGCCAAGATCTACCACCGCTTCAAAGTAGCGTCTTACCTCGACGAGGCAACCGTCCAAAACCTTTTCGACCACACTGCTCGCTACCTCAGCCCAGGATTGAAGGGACGAAATGATTTCAACGATAAGTTTCGAGCACATGCGCTCTTGCCTCTCGAGATCTTGGATCCCTCGCCTGACACTGATGAGAAGATTGTGTGCTCGGGTTGTCAAAGAGCGCTTAGCGGCGAGAAGTCTTTCAGAAAGGCTGAGAAGGATTTGAAGGGACGAGAAAAATGTTTCGTCTGCAGAGTTATCGCTTGGAAGAACGGTGTCCTTTAATCCACGTATTTCTGCCCCTGCCAGGAATGATATCTCTCTCCTGCTTGCCTCCAAATTCGGATGGTTTGTGGAATACGTGACTTGTGAAATATGTCAACTATTGAAATGGGACTTTTTGTACTTTGTCGGAATTAGTTACAGAGCATTTTGCGGCGAACAAGGTCGCGCAGCTCTTCGCCAACTTGAAAACTACGCTACACCTCCTTGGCCATCAATTTCCTTCGGAATTATTTCCATCAGACCATCCGTCCCGCTTCAAATATAATATCACTATAGCACCGTGACATTGGTATCAGCAGCGCAAGAGTGTACGCAAGAGACATGTCGATTGAAACTACACTTTCAAGTTCCGAACTTTCTCCCTGAACCGAATGAAGCAAATACATGTATCTCTCAGCCAACACAGTGAGGGTAATCGGGGTCATGTATTTTTGGATGATTGTGAGAAGACAATTTTGGCCCACTGGTCGCCTTCTCAGTACCAATTGGTTTACAAGTTCTCCAAGTTTTCTGCCCGCTCTTCGGCCCATCAAGGCACTTCTGCAGCAGAATATTGGAAAGAAACGCAAGGACTAAGGTGGACAAGAGGCGTGGCGCAAACTCGCACCGGAGACGTCACCAATTCCAGATCCCCCGGGTTCATCTTTATAAAGAGCTGTTCCTTTGGATCCTCCTAGTCTTTCTTCCGTCCCTTGCACGACCAAATCGACCAAACCAGCCTGGAAGAAGTCCACCACCAGCAAGCATGAAGGGGAAAAAAGAAGCGGAGGATGTACAACGCACGGAGTTTTTGGCGGACAGTTGAACAGACATTCGGGCCGTCGATCATTCATTTCTTATCGTCCACGCAGG
>MU271892.1:0-16749 GCA_021432655.1 Atractiella rhizophila
CGAAAACTCTACCTTCATGGAAAATCTGGTATGACGATATCGACTGCTGCCGTAATAACAGAATGTCCATCTCCTCAGAAGACAAGTGTTGATCAAGCCGCTCTCTGTGGCCATTCAAAGTGTGGCAGGCATGGGGGGGAAGCTCGGTTGAGCGTCACCATCTTCGGTTCGTCTACCTCCCCTCCTACCCTGCTTCTTTATCCTTAAAATATTGGCCGTGAGCTTCAGCATTAAAAATTGGAGAAGATAATATCAGAATTCCTGAGAAGAACAGTACCAAGTACAAGATGGAACACATACCTCTGACAAGGAATGGGAAGTTCGTTGGGATATCTTTGCCATCTCCATTTTCTCCGATTTGATATTTCACTTTGATGTCGGTGCAGCTCGTCGCACTTTGTAGCGAGGATGAGGAGAGGAATGGCATGGGAGAGGAATGGCATGGGAGAGGAATGGCATGGGAGAGGAATGGCATGGGAGAGGAATGGCATGGGAGAGGAATGGTATACAAGATCCTACACCCGTGCTCGTTTGACAACTCCCCATTAGGTTCAAAGGAAATACTTACCTACAGCTGTCAGTACCGGTGTATAAGAATCGGGAGGAGCGAGAGAATTTTCAGCCGTGCGCATGCTCTATTCAGGGTGAGGCGTGAAGCTAACAAGGAGGGGAAGTTCTCGCATCGTATGCCTTAGAGGTGAAGGAAAGCAAACCAAAATGGAGGAAGTTAGATTAACAGAGTGGAGAGATGATGGAGGACAAAGGGCTTTCACCAGTTGTCGCGTCTACAGCATCCGACATATTGTGCCTGTTCAGATAGTGCGATGGGAAGGATACCAAGTATCAGGACACCATAAATTCCATTTTCCTTTCCTCATAATTTCAGATATTAACGGTCATGTAATCTTTAAGGCATTTGATGAAAAGAATCCATTCGTAGGCTAAGCATACGTTACGTTCATACAAAACTCCTTGCATGTGTAGAGTTCTCAGACTCTTCTTTCCATATACGCCACAGCATGCCAGCGACAGGACGTGATTCAAGAGACGTACCTTCATATTCTATCTTTTTTTGACGACCACCCACTAATCCTACGAGCCGCTGAGCTCCAGAACACACAGTGATTTCTGCCGGCCTTCACACTGCACACTCTCTCTTGTCTCGCAAACCCAGCTCCACAGGCATTCGTTAAGGGCAAAACTTGAACATCCATTTTCAACTCCTCATCCTCGTGAGTCCATCCCACGATCCCGCAGAGCCAACGGACGGATGTTGCGGAACTGAACCACTCCAGGCAGTAGGGTAGGTACGATTTTCAGCTTAATGGTATTCTAACGTTGTGTATGGAAAGATCGCGTGTGAATGGGCTTGAAGATTCCTCGCAACCGCTGAGTAGGAGGTGTTGAGTACAAGGGAGGCGAGCTTTGGAAGGTACGGTACATTGAATAGCGGGGAGGGATGGACGGATGGCATTGTCCCGAATGAATTCCACCCCTGATCCTAGTCACCCATTTTCAATGTTGCATTAGATGTAGAGGGAACTGAACTGAGCACCTTTCTCTCGTGTCTTCTCTAGAACACAAGTGGGAAATATGAGGATCTTCAGCGCCACTCCTCTCCACCCTCCCGAATCCATATCTCGCAATCCTCCTCGATAACCCCAACCTCTCTCAGCGTGCTTCTGGCTGTACGTATCGCTTCCTCAAGCCACCCTCCAAAGAATAGCTGAACGCGCAAGTTGCGTCTTCTCGTCGTCTTCACCTTTTCAGCACCATCCACCGTATCCCCCTCCTCCTTCAACCCCCTGTCCCCAAAGAACCAGCAGATGAAGTCTGAGAATACAAACCCTGTGAATCCCCAGTCCACCACACAATACCGAACATCTATGTCTCTTATCGCTTTTGCATTTGTGAGGGTGTGGAAGAACTGGGGGGAAACGAGGTTTGAAGCCTCCTCACCACCGTCGAGGATGAGGAAGGTAAGTTGGTTGAGGTGTGATAAGTCGAGTGGACTGGGTAGGATGGAGGTCTTTCCAGCAGGCGAGTAGGGGGCGAGCATGATCTCGAGATATTCGAGGAGAGGTGGCAGACAGGAGCCTGAGACGGAGGGAGGGAGGGGACACAGGTTGGAGAGATACGAATACGTGAGGGTCAGTGGGAGAGAGAGCGATGGGAGAGGCGGGTATGTGTCAAGGTACAGGAGTTTGAGGTTAGATGATAATTGAGGGCCAGGTGATGTCGACGAGGCAGAGTCCTCCACGTCGTAAGCACGGAACTGTCTCATCCTGTCACCCATCCTCCCTGTAAAATTCTCGACCTCATCCTTCTTCCACTTTCTCGAACCTTGCCCTCCAAAAGTTACGTCATACAATTTCCTCAAGCGTTCAATCGCATGCAACACAATCTTCGCCTCCTCTTCATTCCAAATTGCATCCATCCGCACTGATGTGACATTCGGTACGCCAGCGATAACGTCTTTCGCCATCTCACCGCTGACATCATCATCCTTTATCCAAAACACGAGTGTTGTCCACAAATGCCCGGCATTAGGATAAGCTGTCAAACGAGCATGCAACTCCTTCACAGAAACATCTACACTCAAATATGCGGCTGAAACAGCCTTCCAAAGCTGACAGACGGCAGAAAGTCGCTTGAAGGAAACGAGATATCCAGTACCTTCTATGAGCTGTTCAGGTTCATCAAATGAAAGAAACTCGAAGATGAGTGAGAGGATCTCCGTAGGAAGGTGTGCGATACTGCATAAACTAATACCTGTAGATCGAGTTGTGGAGAGGGAGAGTTGGATGGTTATCCCCAGACCGGTGGATGGGATGGTTGATTCCTCCCATTTGCTGAGAGGAATGAAACACTCTTGCTCCTCAGAGCATAGGGCGACGGAGTCGAAGATGGCCTCAGAGCGATTATCTGGAAGATGAAAAGTGCATGTGAAGGGCTTCCGAAACAGGCCCTCCAATTCCACGGATGCAAGATATTTGGTATCCCCAAAAGTTACCGTAATACTTCCCCACTCCAACCTGACGCAAAGGTTTACAGCCCCGTCGGCTCCAACTTCATTTTCGAGACCTTCCAGAGAGAAGTTCGATGATTTCGACGGCTCATCCTCGTAGCTCCAGAATTTAACAGGCAGGACAAATGTGATCCGGAGCATGTGAATTGATAGAGGGAGGCGTGAAAGGAAAGAGGGAAGAATGGAGAGGTGGATTGGACTGCCATGTCGTAATGTTACTGGGGTGATGAGATGGGCCAGTGCGATTGACTCTGTTCCCTCATCATCCTTCTGTGAAATCAAAGTTTCCTTCTCAATCCTTCCTGGAGATGACATGCAGGACTAAACCCCACGAATTCATGTTAAACGAGACAAGTGAGGGGGAAAGATCAGATCATGCCTGCAATGCGTGTTGTTCAGCCATCTCGACGTTCTCCACGCGAGGATCAGACGTCACAATTGTGAGGATGGATCGCAAAACTGCTCGTGAGAGTCGGCGGATTAGGCAACTGTTTGCAATTTGGTCAAACGTGTGGCTTCTGTGAAGCGAGAAACGAACGAGGAGATAGCCCGGTCTTTGAATGAGCGCGAACGTACGTCGCTTGAATGAATGAATTACAACCACCTCACCCCCCTCAACTCCTTGCTAGCATCGCAGCTCCAACCTGCTCGCTAGTTTCTCTACTTCAAATCAATAATGGCAGAAAATTACTTCGGTTCTGGCGTGGCAAAGGAGGTGTTCTCCAACTTATGGTCCCAGAGATTAGGAATGCCGGACTCTCCTGAAAACTTGCCACTCTTTGAAAGGGCATGTTCAGCACTCCCGGCAGATGTTAAATCAGAAGGGTTCTTTTCTACCCACAAGTTTTTTCCTAGCCTTGATACATGGGTTCCTGATTCTACCATTCCTGTACCTGGGCCACCATTGCCACCCTCTTCCAATCGTTCCCCACACACCTCACTGTCTGCAAATTCCTCGCAGACCAAGGCAACAACCACTCCTTCTGCATCTGCACCTCGCCCACAGGACCCTTCCTCCGATGCCGATACTGATCCTTTGATACCACCTAGAGATAAAGGCAAAAGCAAAGCGCCACTCAGCAGGGAAGTTTCCCCGGACCTGGAGGTTCTCAATGTTGCCCCACCTCCGATGGGCCAGAGAAGCATTGGCGATTTAGTCAAATCATACTTCGCGTCTCATCCAGATTTACCAATGATCTTGGGCTTACCACGCTTGGAGGATCCACGGAACCTCACTAGCACTCATAAATTTTTTAATACTCTACGATCTGCTTCCGAATTTATTGATTCCAGCGAAGATCGAGAGCACTGGATCCGTCAATGTAACGGTCTCCCACCCTCAAAGACACTTGATCTTATCGTACTCCTGCAAGATCGCTACTTCTCCTGTCTCATTCTCACACGGGATTATGTTTCCCATATTGGAAAGTGTGAGATTGAGCTTGCAAAAGCAGTATCTGCAGCTAAGGAGAAGGATGATTCTCTTGAAGCTGCACTCACGAGGATTGCATCCCTAGAATCCGAACTTCAAGCTCTCCGCCAAATTTCCTCCTCTTCTAGCCATCCTCCAGTCGCATCTTCTGCCTCTTCTTTCCTTCCCTCCATTTCCGCCCACCCAGCTCCTCCTATCACATCCGGTTCCAATTCCATTCCAATTCAGAAAAAACGTGTTCTTTTTGACTTGGATGACTTACCCTCAATTGATGAGTGCAAGCGACGTAGAATCAGCGGCCCTATCGAAAATACAAGCACTGCTAGCACTCAATGTGGAGATACTACAAAGTCTAGGAAGGACCTGGTGAAAGATGCCTGGTCATCGAAACGTGACCAGACATTAGACATTGACCCTAATATGAATCCTTCCCTCTTCCTCGAGGTAAGTCTTTATTCCATCTAGTTCTCCGATTCTTATTTCGGAGACATCTCTTCTAATTCATCAATCCCTATGCAAGGTTGTGCTCTTCATATTGACTTCTCCCTCTCTCTCATCGCAGTTACTCTGCCTGGTTCACAACCAAATCACTTCTCCAGAATTCACTTCTCCCATACTTATCTCTCCCGCTCCAAATGCACATCTCAAATGAGACAAATTCCTTCTTCCAATGCACTTCTCCTCTAATTCATTTATATGTTTACTTTCAGAATTTACTTCTCCAAAATGTTTACTCATACTCACTCTTCCAGTCTGTTGCTCCTCGTGTCGAAGAATGGATTCAACATCATCCTCATGCTTACGTTCCACTCAATATTTTCGCAGAATCCACCAAGCGTAAGGTGGAAGCAGAGTTCAACGAGTCGAAAGGGAGCCTCAATTCTGAGAACCAAGCAGTACGCGACACAGCATTTCGCCAACAGGGACTTTCCATCTTCCGCAAGTATGAGGCCGATGCCCTTCTCACATCGAAAGCAGATTGGGACTTTGGATTTGAAGTGTACTGCCACATCCTCCTTGAGGGTGAGCAACTAGAAATGGCCCAGGGAATAAAACCTAATGGTGTGCTCGCTCAAATGCAATGCCTTCAACATTGGATGCATGCAAAGTATAACCGTTCGCGCATCGCTTGCCCTGAGCTAGGGGGGCAATGGCCAATTCTTCTTAAAGTCGAACGACGTGTTCGGAAAATTCATGAGCAATGTCACCGAGCCCACTTTGGTTCAGAAGATAACTGGGAGATCATGTTCAATGATGCTAGGATGGAAGTTTCCGATCTCGTTCAGCTTAAATCTTCCTTACCAATTGGTAACACTTCGTTTTCTCTTGGGACTTCGAATACCCTTCTATCTCAGTCTTTTCGACAGCCCTTTCGTGCGCAAACCCCGGGCAATAGCCCATCACAACGCTCCACCTCGTCCTTCCAACAACCCATCCACTGCTACAGATGCAACCGCCTTGGCCACAGCATCGACCGGTGTGTTGCCCTCAAGATTGAAGATGTCAATGTTTCCAAAGATTTGCGGCATCCGTCTCAAGTCGCTGGTAAACTCATCTCTCAAGGAGACCGTAAACCGATATGCCGATATTATCAAATCAGGAAAAATGGATGCCGCTTTGGAGGTGAGGGAGAACATTGTCGTGGAGGATTACACATCTGTTCTCTCTGCGATAAGGCTCATTGCCGAGCTTGCCTCCACACTCCCCACTCCAATCGAAGTCCCTCTTAAGGTATCTAACCCCCTTCCTTGGATCTCAAATCTTGGCAATCCCAATAAGCAAATTATCTCCTCTTATGACCCGGATGCCTTTGAACGACTTATCACGATTTGTAACTTACAGGAGAAGTACTTATCACCTTCGCTTAATGTTCCAAATCTCATTCGTTTCGGATATAATGCTGGTATTAATGGAATCGATTATGTGAAGCTGCTTCCACCAAATTCTTCGACGAAATACATGGACAATAACAAATTAGCTTTTGTTCGTGATTGGTGCCAAAAAGAAAAATCGAAATTACGTTTACTAGGACCTTTTTCTGAAACCCAAATGGATCAGCACTTCGATGGTGTCTGGCGAACTAACCCAATCTCTATTGTCGACAAGGCTGGCTCGCCTGGCAAATATCGACTTGTGGTAGACTTCTCCCGCAAAGTCAAGAAACCTTGCCCACCTCCTTTCGCTTCCGTTAACTCTTTCATCGACAAAACCAAATTTCCTTGTGATTGGGACGGCTTTGATCGTACTGCTCAACTTCTTATTTCACTTCCAAATGATGCTGAGATCCTAGTTCTTGATGTTGAGGATGCCTTTCGAACTTTCAGCACGGATGCCTCTTCTCGGCGTTGGTTTTGCTTCAAAGATTTTGACAATAATTTCTGGGTCGATGTCGTAGCCAGCTTCGGCTGCACATCCTGCCCAGGCATGTATACCACTTTCAACAAATGCTGGATAGACATCCTTCATGGTCTAGGTTTTCCCAAAGGTTTTCATTGGGTAGACGATAATTTCCTAACTCGCTCCCGGTCTCAAAATGTGTGGTTTGATGCAGACGATGTCCTCTCTGTCCTTCGTATATTACGTGTTCCCATCTCATCCACAAAGGCTTACGATTTTTCACAAACTTGGAAATACCTCGGCTTTATCTGGTCTGTTCCTTCACGACGGATCTCCTTGCCTGAACTTAAGTTTTACAAAGTGTTTTTACTCCTTCAGTTTTTTCTCGCGCCACATTATTGCTTTGATTTTGCACAGCTCGAGTATCTCTTAGGTTTTCTTGTTCATATTCTCCTCATTGCTCCTCATTTACGCCCTCACCTCGCCCCCCTTTATGCACTTAAACGCCAATTTCTTGCAATTGAACAGAAGGAGGGAGAGGAGGCTGCACATTGTATCAAGAAATTTGTATCTCAGCCAGTTCGTAACACCCTTCTCTCCCTCCTCCACTCCCTTCTAGACTCTCCACCATTCTTCTATCCAAGTGACTCCAACAACCCTCTCGATTTTGGATGGTTTGGTGACGCTAGCACATCGTGGGGATTGGGAGTTGTAATAGGGAAATATTGGTCTGTGTGGAAATTAGAAGCTGATGTAAAGGACCCTGATGGGAAGATTGGAGTAGGGGAAATCTTGCTATTGAACTCGGAGCCCTTCTCTTTCAATCTCTTCTCTTGTCCCCTAACACTTCTGTTATATCCCAGCGCAATCGTGTTGAGCGCTCAATTATTCTCCACACAGACAATACAGGGGCGCAGGGTGCCTACAAATCTGGTTGGTGCTCTAATTCGATTATAAATTCTGCTTTGCTTCGTATTTTCTCTTTGTCACACTCTCTCTTTGTCCAATTTGTTCCCGTTTATGTGCCGTCTGCTAACAATCTTGCTGACCCTCTCTCTCGTGGCGAATTTTCTGCTTTTTCCCCTTCTTACTTTGTCCCTATCCCTTCGCCTCATCACATCTCACATATTGTTAGCTCATTTAATTCCTTTACCGACCTCTCTCATGTTTCTCAAGATGCATAAAACCTAAATGCATGTGTCCCCGCCTTGTTCGCCTTGTATCCCTCGTTCGTCTCGCACGTGCCCCACAAAATCAGTCCTATTCTTATACCTCCTTCTTTGCTCTGCCCCTCTATGACCACATAGTCTCCCCATCTGTCTTTCTAATGCCTTCCAAGATGTCTCCTACCTCACACAGGAGAGTCAGGGCAGCTGCAGTTAATCGGCGGAAAAACTCTTCTCTCTCTAACTACCCTCCAAACCAGCCTAATGCATCTGCTGTTAAATTTGCGAGCCAATACCATTTCCCAGGTATCACCCCAGCCACCCACACATCCAATCCAGATTTGGAAACTCTGATCCTGTTTGATAACGCTCTCAAGAATTTACGTAATTTCCAAGCCTGTTCTGACTTGTCCACTTTCAAGGCTATACACAACTCACCATCATTTAAAGGAGCTGCTCGTCTTACAGGCTGGACAAGTTCACACAACCCTGATCCTACACATCTGATCATTGACAATCCCATCATCCGCCATGCTCAGAAAGATGCCTTGTCACATGCCTACAGCAAAGGCACACTTGCCTCTTACTCCTCTGCCCTTCCGAAATACATCGAATTTTGTGATAAAATGTGTGTCCCACCTTCAGATCGTTTCCCTGCCACAGCACCTTTGGTATGCAGCTTTGTTATTTGGTGCTCTTCACCTATGAATGGCGTCCACCCTGATCTTGCCCCATCACAATCCGTCTCCATCAATACAGCAGAGCACTACGTCTCTGGCCTCAAGGCCTGGCATCTCCTTAATGGCTTTCCTTGGATATGGGAACACAGGCCGGATGAGCTCACTCTCTATTGCAAAGGCATTGCTCGCCAGCAAGGCACCCTGTTTAAGGCCGCTGTGCGCCCAGCAGTTACGCTCAAAATGATTCTTCTTCTTGTCGACAAACTCGATCACTCTAATTGCTTTGATGCAGCTGTTTTAGCCTGTGCCATAATCACCTTTTTCTCCCTCTTCCGGTTAGGGGAAACCACAGTCCGATCTCACAAATCCTTTGATTCGGCGAAATCAATTACTCGTGATGATCTCTCCCGACATCTTACTGAAGAAGATTTCCCTTATCTCCGCATACTTCTTCGGAATGATAAATCCCTCCCCCCCGGTCACTCTCGAGTTTTGAGGCTTCCTCAGACCAGACTAGGCGATGTCTGGACAATGGACCTCATAGTTAACCATCTTCGCATCAACAACTCCAGTAACACACTTAACCATCTATTTGCATATATTGATCACAAGAAAAATGATGGCTCTCTTCGGGCTCTTACCCGTTCAGCTTTTCTCTATCGATGTAACCAGATCTGGTCAGCAGCAGGCTATAACCACTTCTCTGGTCATTCCTTCCGCATCGGAGGTGCCTCATTTCTCCTCCAACTTGGGTTTGATATCGAGTACATTAGGATGGTAGGAAGGTGGAAGACAATCACGTACGAACGGTACCTGCGTTTCCTTGACGGCTACATACCCAACCTATTCACAAAAATCACCCTCCTGTCCAACAGAAAAGCTTTCCTCCCAACAATTTCCGTCTCCAAACCACCCCATAATTTCTCTGATTTCGAACAATCCTTTCTCGAACGGTTCGCATATGAGAACTTCAACAGGATTTGCAGACCTTTAAACGACAACTCTTCTGCTTCAAAAATTCCACCCAATACAGGCAAGGAACTTCATGACAAGGCCGAATTCCTAAAAAAGTCTGCTCGTCATTTCAGTTTTGGGGCAGGACAGAAGCGCTAGATGCCCTCTGTCTTGAAACGTCGAGCATCGCTTGGGGTAAGCGTTCTGCCCTGATATGAGGTCTTGCTTTTGGCTCAGTCACTTATGAAACTTCATATTGCACACGATTCAGCCTAGCCAAAAGCATCACCCACACCCCTCTCAGTAACCTTTGGAAGCGAGTCAGAGTGGAGCTGCATGCAAAGATAGGATGGTGTTGGGTGGAAGAAGTGGACGTCCGGACGTTGAAGGCTTTAGTTCTCTAGCACTTGACTACCAGATAGTGCCACAGGACATCCTAAAATATGTAAAAGAACTGAAATCCTTTGCAATACTAGTACCTAAATTACACTGCATTTCGAACGAGGGCTAGAGCAGAACGGTTTGACATTGATGCTTCGTTCCGTAATGATCTGATTGTGACACGGAAGGCTAGGTAGGGTAGTTAGGGAGGTCAGTTTGCAATCAGAATGACAGAGGGGCAGAGGAACCTACTTGCGAGAACATAGATGACACCTGAGTCAGTAGCGGGAGACCAGATGATGGAGCGCGAACGCTTAGCAGCTCGAAAGGGACCGACCTAGATGTCCTCTTGTGGTCCCTGTTCAAACACTGCCCCCATTGCCTACATTTTCTCCATCGGCATTTTCATTGTTGACCTCGATGAAACGAAGCAAGCGTCGGTCGAAGATGATCCATGGAGCGAGAGCCGGAGTGCGACGGAAGGTGGGAGGATGAGGTGGGAGAGAGAATAGGAGGGCGGATGGAAGAGAGGCATAGAACGGCGACGGATGGCTAGGGAGTGGGAGCAGAGGTGCGAAAGAAAGTGCGTAGCGTCTTTCGGACATCCTCTGTTGATTATGCCCCCGTTGACCCTACTTCCTTCCCCATCGCTAACCGACGTCCAACCCCAGTCCGCATTCAGCTTCCGAGCTACGGGCTTGCTGGAGGCGTGAGGGGCGGTGGAATGCGAGAGGAGGTGGAGTGAGACTAGTAGAAAACCGAGTACGGGCCCTAGTGTGCATGTTAGTTAGGGCACTCGTAGCATGGAGAGGGAGAGGAGGAAGGGAACAATCCGAACGGAAAGGGCAGCCCCAACGAGGCCAGAATGCGAAAAAGGTGGAGAGATTGGTGGAGGGGGAAATGAAGGTGAACGTTCGCAGAGAGGGATCGGAGGTGGAATGAAAGGGTAAGTGAGGCGAAAGGAGATGGCGAAGGTCAAAAAGGAAGGGGAGAGACGCCGGACGGTCATTCTTGCGTCCTTCAGCCATCACCGACCCAAATCATCCCCTCTATCCACATTTTGCCATTTATGTGCCTATTGTGCTACTGGGTTGGTGTTAAATGCCCATTATCGAGAGAAGGTGGAAGGGCTTAGTGAGGAATGGTTCTCCAAGGCTATGGTGGAGAGCGAGAAGAGGGGCGAGGAGGCACAAGACAGCGGCACTAATAGGGTGGGCGACTGACCCCATCTGCGCCGCGGCAGTCCACCACCACACGTCCGTCTTACACTTTACGGTTGAATTCCGATGTCTATGGTGCAGTAGTTGGTTAGAGTCGAGGACGGCTTGGGGATGTTGGAGAGCGAGGTGTGACGAGAAGGCAACAGTGGGCATGAGAAAGTGTACCATGCCTCTTCTTCATTCTCAATCCCCAACCCAAAGCGTCACCTTCCTCGTCTGCTTTCGCGACCCGCGTCCAACTCGCACTCGCCGTTCATTTCGGAGGGCACAATGGTTGTTGAAGGAGTGGGGGACGATGGTTGACTAGAGGAACATGGGGGTTAATGGAGAGGGATCCTGGAGGGAGAGCGGCAGGGCGAGGGTTACGGTAAAGCGGAAAGTGGGATGGTGCAAGGGGGTATTGAGTTGATGCAGGACGGTGCTCCCACGTGTCTCCTTTTGCCTCCAGCGCTTCCCTCGCGCTGCTCTCTCGCTTGGTGGCCCCGGCAGCAAACGTAAGTTGGGACGCTGGGAGTGTCGAGCAGTGCTGAGGCATGACGAGGCTGCAGGAGCACGGTGAGGATAGCCCTTGGTGAAGGGGCAAGGAACCTAATCCCTATGTCATTAAGCACAAACGCAAAAAAGGCAGGGGGGGGAGAAGGTCACCGTTTTCTCTCGCACCCCTCTTTGCTATAAAAGTTTTAGCCCTCCGTGGGCCATAGTAGGATCCACACCTGGCCTCTCTTTCGCCTTCCTCGCTCGTTCTTGCCCTCCACTGCACATCGCGTGCCTCCTTTGTCGTGTTATGCCGCCCTCAGGCGCACTTTCACTGGGCAGCAGATCAGCAATGCTGGCAGCTTTCCTTTTTAGTTAGTGTTGTCTGCCATGGTCTCGTGCTTCGCTCTCCCTTTCCATATCTGTCCTTCACCTACCATTACTTACCATTCTGGTCACAATGCATCTCACCTCCCTCCCTTCTTCGCACTGATTGTCCTTTCTTTTCATTGCTCGCTCACACTAGCGCGTACCGATTACATCGGCCTTCGCGTGTGAAGGTACATGAACAAAAGAGGACGGTGGAGGATAGCCGAAGTGGAAGAGGAATGTAGAGGAGAGCGAGCTGGAGGGTCGACGAAGGGGGCTGAATTAGGAGAGGGATGCCAGAACCGGCCACAGTGAAGGAGGTCCTGGACATATGAGAGGTCGAACTGAAACTTGAATGGCGAGAACGACGGCGGAGATAGGATAGAAGGCGTGAAGAAGAGTCGGTGTACTGGAGGCTGCCGCGGAGGTCGAAGGAGATGACAGAAAAGGAGCTGCTCACAGCATCATCCACATCCTGGCGATCGTAGAACATCATTCAACTTCATGACACTTTCATGCAACGATCTACCCGAACAAAGGCTGTCGCGATTTGCGCCTCCATCCCCACCGTGTTCCTTCTTCCCCTGTACCGGTTGATGTTCTTAGGCAGACTAGACTAAGAGATGGAGTTGGTAGGAATGAGACTGAGAGGAAGCTGATCAACGGCGTTAACTTGTGCGTTCTTCTTCATTGCGAAGCGTTGGTTATACTGTGATATGTCGAGAATGCTGCTGAGAGCCTCTCAAAGTAGAATTGCTGCCGGAGGTTTTATGCACAGACTTGCAGAGCTGATCGATGCTCTCCAGCTGCAAACATACCTTCCATATCTCCCATCACTTGGGAGAGTAACTCCCATTTATCGTGGCAACACGTCGCTCTCTGTACTTCGTGTACGGTCTATACTGTGGTGCCTTCCAGCTGTCCGTGTCTTCTTTTCAAATGCATGGAACGGTGGCTGAATGAGACTCCTGAGCAGGAGAGTTAACCCTAACTGGCCCCTTGTTACAACGTTAGAGGGTGGTGAAGATTTCCAGCGAGTTCATCATCCTGTTGATGTGAAAGCATCAAATCATCATTTCCAGTTATCAATGACCAATGTCAACCTTTCCCTCCAAATGCCGGGCAAAAACACCAATGAAAGATATTGGTGCAACAGTGCTCCTAAGACTGCTCTTCTCAATTCCACATTCGACACCTTCCTCATCCGTATGGAGCGTTCGTAGATTTCGAGATGGGTGATTGCCTCTCGACACATCTCGCTTTCATGACAGTTCAACGATGGGAAGGAGGATAAGTACGTTGGATTACGACTACGAAGCTGAAGCCGGAGGACACGGTGCGAATATGTGCCACATGATGGAGCTACAGGAAGAGGGAGGGGAGAAGGTGGGCAACGGAGTATCAATCTCGATAGTGTCAATGACGAGGAGCCAAGGTCTCCTTACTTAGACAGACATCTTGAGTGAGTTTCTCTTTCGTTTGTCTCTGGTGAACACTAATGGAGACAAAGATACATGATATTTGAGCTCTTCAGGCACTCCATATAAGTACAAGGGAGAAACACTGGCAACGCCCTGAAGAGTTCCCCATCACTGCAACGGCGTTGGTGCATTGATGGGTCAACCCACCGAGACCATTCGTATATCAGATCAAGGTGAGAACTTCCATTCTGTCCCAGCCTCCACTAAAAGACGATGGGTGGTGTGATCTCGGCAAGAAGCATACTCCTGCTCCTTCAGCACTCGCAACAACAGACATCCTCTACGGCCGTTTCTACCCTCCGGCTCCAAACCCTTCTGTCTTTCCTCCAGCTGCAACTCCAGTGAACGTTGACCTCTCTAGCCGATGCTTCTACCTCACTAGCACCATCTCCTGTGCCAGCATCTGCGCCAGCTGGCCCAGGCCTCACTGCTCCAGTGATGTTGAATGATGCGGCTGGTTCTACCTCTTCACCCTCGGTGTTACCATATAGGAGAGAAGGAATGCGGCAGAGTGAAGAAACACCGACGCTTACACTTATTCCTTGTCTGCAGCCGCTTTCTATCCCTCCATTGCCCTTACCAGAGCCCAAATCAGCAAGGCAGCTACAGACACCTCCTGTCGATTTCTTATTTGCTCAGCCCAACAGTAGGTTGAAAGTAGGATCTCTATTCCTTATCTTCGGCGAAAGAAGGAAGTTGGGTTTGGTTTCAGATGTCAAGAAGGAGGATGGACCAGCGCCGAAGAGTAAGGAGGAAGCGAAGGATATGACTCTTAGGAAGGATGGGAATGTGGAGGAAGATGCGGTCAGTTTGTACCGAAAAATCTGGACAGCGTCTCTTCCTCCTCCTTCTAGCTTCTGGCCCCACTGTTCTCGACTGCCGATTGTCGAGAGGTAATTTATTCAACATTTGCGTTAACGTCTAAGTGGGGATGGGCAGTGATTTCGACCAAGAGCTCATGGCCGCCATCCTCAAGGCAGAAGTGACTTTCTATGGTGCCTCCCGGTCCATCCTCCCTCGTACTTCCTGTGCATAATCAGTTAGCGAGCAAGCATCGCTAGGGACCATGTAGGCTTGAAGCCGCCGCCCACTACTCATTGCCACGAGCTCAAAGATGCAATGCGCGAATTAAGACCGCTCAGGTTCGTCTCTCCCTGCTCCCGCGATTGTTCTCAAGTCGACACTTGGTCATGTATATGGGCAGAGAGTTGAGATGATTTCAAGGAGACTGCACCGCCCTCGAGCACGGAGAGTCACGTAGGACGTGCTACGACTCCAATGCGGGAAGGTGCTAGCTCTGTCCCTTCGTTGAGTTCCTCGCTACCTTTCCTTCCGTGAGCTTTCCCTCTTCCTTCTCTCCTCTTCCTGGTACGCAGCTTCGTGCGGACTAGATTGGTTGGCGGGATGGACGCTGCGAGGCTTCTACCGACTACGGCGAGACCTGCACATTATTTTCCTTACATGTCCGCTCTCCAAACGCTGACTTATTGTGTCCGTGATGACAGAGCCTACAGATTTCCCGATGTACGTTTCAAGCCCTCTACTCCCGTCAAATATGTCGTATAACAGACTACTGGTGTGGTAACAGACATCTCATTAGAAGATAGAGCGGATCGAACAATACCCTGTGCTCATTCAAAAGCATAGCACATATTGTGGAACGAAAGTGGGGCTGAAGGTTGAATTTTACCTTCTTCGGGTTCTGCTCCTCCATTTCTGCTGTCCCCTTCGAATAAAAGTTAATAACTGAACAGCCGGTCTAAGGGTGCTCCTCGCATCGGCAGATGTGAGGCCGTTAGGTACTAGAAGGATAATCGTGGTCGACATTCCAGAGCGGCAGGCTCGCTTCGCAAACAGGTATGTGGGATCGGGGACTTTCATGCCTGCCAAATGTGCGTCCAACTCTAACGTCTCTGATGCACGACATTTCTCATGTTTCTGTCCTTTTTGCGTTTGTGGTTTAGCGGATGAGGGAGAGCAGAGGATAGCGCATTCGAGGAGGCTCGTGGCTCGCAGAGGAGTCCAAGGTTGCAGACAGGGGATTGCAGGGTTACGACCTCCCCGTCGACTGCACGGGGGCGAGGTGTGTTTGCCCTTGCTTTCCCTTTCCATCCTACACTTTGCAGATCGGTGTACTGATAGTGATGGACGGACGAGAACAGGCGTGTATGCAGACTGTCTCCCTCGCCAAGGACGGCGGAACATACGTCCAAGTCGACATGGCATTGAGTTCGTCCAGGTGGTGCCCGTCACTTGCCATCCTATGAAGGAGGTGACCGTCAACAGTCCGACCTACTGTCGCACTATAACTTCGTTCTGACGCTTCGTAGTTAATGAATTGCTCAATGAATACGGACCAGGGTGTTATGAGCAAGCAATTAATTTATTCCCTAGGGGCCTGGCCTCGTAGACTGATGAGTCGCCATCACACATCGCTTTAAGTTCAAAATGCAATCTGCGCTCTTAGGGCCGCTCAGGTTCGTCTCTCCCTTTTGCTGTGATGTTCTGACGTTGACACCGGGTGATGTACGTTTCCAGGAAGCGAAGGCGGAGGATGAAGAGAACACAATCACGACAATGACCTAACCTCGAAGAATGCTTAAATGGAACTCTTTGGACAAAGATTAAGGAATGAAGGGACAACTAGATGGGAACTTGGTCCTTCAACCAGGGGCTGAAGGAATTCCATCGTTGGCCTTGTACCACGTCTTCGACCTCCGACGGCAGGTGCGCAGGTGCCAATTGGTCCATCATCGGAACGCAACAGTCATCGTCAATCGTGAGAACAGCTTAAGCAAGAGACCACCTCGTGACACTTTCTGGGCGGAATTTGATGTCTTAAACCCTTTTACAGCTAGCCGGTGAATTGTTTGCATGAGAGTAGACACCCGTAATACACACAGACAGCATTCTCCTCACAAACCGAATCTCCTCATACCTCTTCAAGGAACTAAATAATCCTCCCCCCCTCCCCCCCATCCATCATTGTCCACATCCCTCGTCGATAAACTTTTGGAAACCGAATCACTCCGGGAAGTAGGACATAGGAAACTTTAACGACATTGGACTCTAGCAGTGCATGCAGAAGGATTTGGTGCGAACGGGGTTGAAGATTCCTTGCAATTGTCGAGCGTGAGGTGTTGGGCACGAAGGAGGAGAGATTTGTGAGATGTGATACGATGAATAGAGCTAGGGATGGATGATTGACGTCGTCCTATATGAACCCG
>MU271893.1:0-16716 GCA_021432655.1 Atractiella rhizophila
GATGCACCAGGTGCCATAGTTCTTCTCTCCAAGGGGGGTGATCAAAATTTTACTTTCTTCAGACATGTCGATAAAATTCGAGTTTGGATCGTCTGATTTTCGTCGAAATGGGGGGATAGGGCCTTAGGAGGGTCTCGATTATGATCCCTAAGTCTTGAATTGATTGGACAAAGGATGGCTGAGTGGTCAAAATTTTCAACCAAGTGGGTGGCAAAATTGAAAATTGCAATTCCAACTGATCTGTCAATCCCTAGCCACAGCTCTCACTACCATGAGAGAAACAGACGCTGGATGGAGCTAGGGGACAGGAGTTGGTGGTCAAAGATGATAGGATTGATGAGGAAACACATACCTAGGGGACAGGAGTTGGTGGTCAAAGATGATGACCACCAATACTGCCCCCTAGGGAGAAAAACTACGAAGTGAGTAAACACAGCAAAGGTGGCTGACCACACAAAGACAACACCATGAAATTTAGCAGTTAATCCAACAGAGAACCTTGTTGTGCTTGATGGAGACCCTCATTCCCTTGTAGATGGTGAGCTTGAAGACTGATAGGAGGTTGTTCCAGAGCTTGGGGAGGGACATGTAGGACACCCGAGATGGTGATGGTGATGATCTTCTTCTCCCCCAACTTGGCTTCAAAGATCAAGCTCCCAATCCCAGCACTCCAAATTACTTCTCCACTTGCTACCCTAATAGGAATAACCTTCTTCTGATAGGTTCTGAACCAATGACGATGGGGAGACATGTGGGAAGTTGCACCAGTGTCTGCTATCCACTCAAGGCTTGCTTGAGGCATAGTGACATCATTTGCTGCAGCAAGACTGCTCAGCCCAGCAAATTCCAACCCATTAAGAGCCATTTCCATCCCAAACATCCTGCTAGACCCTGTGATTGAGTCCTAAGTTCCCCTGATGTGATGGAGAAAGGGTGATAGGGGCTGATGTGATGATGATGTGATGGTGGCAAATTTCGAAATTTTGACTCTCCTGATCAAGGTGATCTATTGTAGGATAGTAGAATAGCCTCTTATGAATGCAATGGCGATAAAATCGTCCAGATCAGGCAAGATCTGACTTCAAAAAGTTGAAAAATGTGTTTTGGGGGTATGAAGGAGGTGATGGAGTGGCTATCTCGAAATTTTCGCTTATTGTGACCAAGATGGTACCTAGTAAAGTTGTAGCGTAGTGTTTCACGATCAAAATAAGCCCTATAACGTTCAAATTCGTCAAAGTTTGAGTCCAGGGTGGCAAAGTGCGTTTTGAGGCAGGTGATGGGTGATAAGGTGATAGATTTCGATTTTTCTTGATTCCTGAGTAGGCAGAAACCTTCTAAGATGGTAAAGGAAAGGATCACAAATCTGTTCTGATCATTGAAATTGAGCGAAATTTGAGTGTGGGAGGGTGAAAATTGTGGTCAGGAGGAGGGGGAAGGTGATAGGTGTGACCAAATGTAATCCTAGCCACCAGCTCTCGCTACCATGTAAGGATCTAAGGCTAGGAGTGGTTGGTGGTCAATAATGAGCACATTAGAGAAGTATAGAGAGACATACCTAGGAGTGGTTGGTGGTCAATAATGAGCAACAACACTCCTAGGCAGAACTAAACTACATAGTGATGACTCATAAGAGTCATAAGAGGCAGATGACCAAAACAACACACTACAACTAACACATTAGTCCAGTCCAAGGGTCTCTCTGAGGAACAAGACGTAGTGGGGGCGTTACTGGCCGCTCTGGAGCAGGCTGTGGCCTGTCTGGTGCTTCTTCCCTCTCTTCCTCTACTTCCTGATCTTCTCCTTCATCCCTTAATCCTTCAAAACGATTTGGGGACTCCACCCTGAGTCTCTCACGTTCTCCCTTATCCTCCAAAGTGTCCTCCTCCTCCTTTTCTTCACCAAAATCCAAAAGGACGGCAGGAGCATCTCTCTTTCCTTCTCCCACCTGATCTTGATGTTCTTTCCACTCGTCCAGTGGTCCCTGAGGCGGTTCCAACGCATTTTCCTTCCTCCTGACTTTGCAGAGCATCTCCCTCTCATCAAATTTCACAATATCTCGAGTGTAGACCTTCTTAGTGTAAGGATCTAAGGCTAGGAGTGGTTGGTGAGAGACATATCTAGGAGTGGTTGGTGGTCAATAATGAGCACCAACACTCCTAGGCAGAACTAAACTACATAGTGATGACTCATACGAGTCATAAGAGTCATAAGAGGCAGATGACCAAACAACACACTACAACTAACACTCCCACCTGGGCAGCTGTCTCTTGATGCTCCCACCAAATCTAGAGAATCTCCCACCGAATTCATACAATGTATACTCGATATAAAGCAGAAAGCATATTAGTTTTGCAATGAAAAGAAGGGGAAAAGTCCTCGTACCGCTTAAAGCGGCGTCTTATAACCCTACAGAGGAGGAAAGGAATTTTATTGCGCCCCATAACTGCCTCAGACACTTGGGTAGGGGCGCAAACCCATCATAACTCGAAACTTGTCCACACTGGCGACTGGAAGTGCCTTGGTGAGGAGGTCCGCTGGCATATTGGCCCCCGGACAGAAGACTGGACTGATCTTGCCCATCTCAACAACATCTCTGAGCCAATAAAAGCGAAGGTCCAGGTGTTTCATTCGACCATGGTGCTCAGGGTTCTTGGATACCTGGAGAGCGCTGCTGCCGTCTGTGAAGAGGGGAGTAGGACCTTGAGGAGTGAAGCCAATCTCTTCTAAAAGATTCCTTAGCCAGACAACTTCTTGACCTGCTGAGACTCCTGAGACATATTCCGCTTCCATGGTAGAAAGAGCAACGAGGGATTGTAGTTTGCTGCTCCAACTGACCGCTCTGTTGCCTATCTTGAGGAGATAACCTCCCGTAGAACGTCCAATTACACCCAGCAAAATCTGCATCACAGAAGGTGTGAAAAGGTTGCATGAGGTCAAAACCAGCTGCAGAATACTCAATTCCTAAGTCCTGAGTGCCTTTGAGGTATCGTAGAAGATGCTTGGCCGCTTCCCAGTGCTTCTTTCCTGGGTTAGAGAGGTATTTTCCGAGGACAGAGACTGCATGAGCGATATCTGGACGAGTGGAGATGGCCAAGTACATCATGGAGCCAACAACATTGCTGTAAGGGATTGTGCGCATTTCTTCTTGTTCTTCCTTTGTCTGAGGGCAGTCCTGCTTGCTGAGACCGTGTCCAACATTGAGAGGAGTGAGGACAGGGTTGCAGTCGTCCATCTGTTGGCATTCTAGGAGGTCCTTAACATACTGTTCTTGATCCAACCACATCATTCTTCGCTTTCTATCCCTCCTAATACGAACTCCAAGTAGGAATTGCTGGATTTAGCCAATTGCACTAAAATGACCAGTCATTCCCAACAGTGCAGATTAACCCTTTATACCCAAGGTTCAACAGGAATTCCGTTGGTCCAAGGTCTCTGAGCTTGAATCGCTTCCCTAACTCCCTCTTGAAGTTCTCCACAGCACCCTTGGATGTGCTAGCGATCGTAATGTCATCCACAAAGACTGGGACAAGTATTTTGATATCCTCCTTTGAGTAAATCCACAGACTATTCTGCCATTTACTGTTAGTTGTAGTGTGTTGTTTTGGTCATCTGCCTCTTATGACTCATATAAGTCATCACTATGTAGTTTAGTTCTGCCTAGGAGTGTTGGTGCTCATTATTGACCACCAACTACTCCTAGCCTTAGATCCTTACAGAAGCAGAGGAAGCAGAGGAAGCAGAGGAAGCGGAGGAAAAGAGGGAAGAAGCACCAGACAGGCCACAGGCTGCTCCAGAGCGACCAGTAACACCTCCAGTACATCTCATGTAAGGATCTAAGGCTAGGAGTAGTTGGTGGTCAATGATGAGACATTAGAGAAGTATAGAGAGACATACCTAGGAGTATTTGGTGGTCAATAACAAGTACCAACACTCCTAGACAGAACTAAACTACATGGTGATGACTCATAAGAGTCATATGAAGCAGATGACCAAAACAACACACTAGAGCTAACAGAGTGGAGGGGGACTTTTCCAAGGACAGAGACAGTGTGGGCGATGTCAGGGCATGTGGCAACTGCAAGGTACATGAGAGAGACAACATGACTGTAGAGAATGGTTCACATCTCTTCTTCATCTTCCTTGGTCTGAGGACAGAGGACTTTTCCAAGGACAGAGACAGTGTGGGCGATGTCAGGGCATGTGGCAACTGCAAGGTACATGAGAGAGACAACATGACTGTAGAGAATGGTTCACATCTCTTCTTCATCTTCCTTGGTCTGAGGACAGCCTTGCTTTGATAAACCTTGGCCTACACTGAGAGGAGTGAGCACAGGCTTGCAGCTATCCATCTTCTGTCGAGAGAGAAGGTCCTTAACGTATTGCTCCTGATCCACACATCTTCTTGTGCTTCCTATCACACCTAATCCTCACTCCAAGCAAAAATTCCATCGCTCCAAGGTCTATCTGAGGGAAATGGAGGCTGGATGGAGCTAGGGGACAGGAGTTAGTGCTCAAAGATGATAGGATTGGTGAGGAAACACATACCTAGGGGACAGGGGTTGGTGGTCAAAGATGATGACCATCAAGGCTGCCCCCAGGGAGAAAAACTATGAAGTGAGTAAACACAGCAAAGAGATCTACTCGATGGTGAAGTCAAGGTGATTGTCCCAGTCTTCGTGGATGATATAATGATTGCTAGCATGTCCAGAAGCGCTGCGGAGGAGTTCAAGAAGGAGTTAGGGAAGAGATTCAAGCTGAGGGTGTTGGATTAGGTGTTATATTTCATGGTGTTGTCTCTGTGTGGTCAGTCACAGAGACTGCTGTCACACTTGACTTTGGTGAAGCCCACGGAAACGAGTTCCTTGTCCAGTTTCTTCTGCCATTGACGACCTCCTTGCCTGGTGTTGGATTAGGTGTTATATTTCATGGTCTTGTGTTGTGTGGTCAGCCACCTTTGTTGTGTTTGCTCACTTCATAGCTTTAGCCCCCTAGGGGGCAATTTAGGCAGTCATCATCTTTGACCACCAATCCCTGTCCCCCTAGCTCTGTAATGGTTAGGCCACATACATTGGAGATACTGGAACCTTCTGGAACCTCTTAGAACAGTCTAGAACATTACTCTGGAATATAGTAGAACAGTCTACAACATTCTCTGAATAACCTTAACTGCCATCGCCTGGAGTGTCTGGAATATTCTGGAACAATTCCGTAACCACATAAAAGGAGCTCAAACGAGTGAGGATTCCAGATATTCCAACAACTCTACTCCTCCAGCACATTATAGAGACTGGATCAACACATCCGCAACCAACCTTTCAAACCTCTTGTATACATTGGAATAACATAAGGATTACCGACAACCAACAACGTCAAGTCTTATGCCTAGCTTCTTATGAAAGGATTGTTGTTTAAACCTAGTGTGAAAGAGATCAAAGGACATAAACTGTAAAGTCTAGTCATGAAACCTTCTAACATTTACAAGCTCCATCCAGCATCAGATTCTCTCATGAGAGTGAAGGATTGAAGATCTTCCTGAGGGTGTAGTCCTTAGAAAGAGTATTGGTGAAGTCCAGGAGCAGCTGGTCGCTTCTGGCACACAGGGTGATGAGGAATTCACTTTCCTTCTTCTGGGTGGCAAGCTATAGTGTATTGTATTGGTTATCTTTTGACTCTCATGAGCATCACTATGTCTGTAGTTTAGTTCTGCCTAGGAATGTTGGTGCTTATAATTGACCACCAAATGCTCCTAGGTATTGTTGGATAAGGTGTTATATTTCATGGTGTTGTATTTGTGTGGTCAGCCACCTTTGTTGTGTTTACTTACTTCATACTTTTAACCCCTGGGAGGCAGTTCAGGCAGTCATCATCTTTGACCACCGACTCCTGCCCTAGCTCCATCCAGCCTCAGATTCTTTCACAGACTTCTTCTTGATAGCAAACATTCATCTGGATCCAGTGACCTTTGCTCTCTTTGTGGCTTTGATGCACCTAACTCTTGTTGCCCAGGTGTACTTCACTGTGGCCTCATGCCAGTGTTTGCTTCTGGAGTCTTCATAGCTTCTGCATATGTCTTGGCGATGTGTTCCTGCATTTGTGCAACCAAGGCATGGTCAGTAACCACCATATGTTCCTAAGTCAGAGTGGTCAACATCTAAAATTTTGGCCTAGTAATCTTAACCTGTACAAACTAACTTGCAGCCACGTGAGAGCAATAGGGATGTCACAAGATAGTTCCTTCCCTTCCAGTCATCATGACCAACATTTATAATTGTATGGATAGCAAATACATCTGGCCTTGCTCAGTGATATATTACAGTTGGTAACCTCTTCAGATTTCTCTTGAGATCACGAGTACAATCGAGGCAGGTAACTTTTTTATTAGTCATTAAAACGAACTCGCAAAGTTGTGCTGCAGTGTGTCATGTGAGACACCGTAAATGGGTAAGTGTATTCACATTTATGACCTGAGCACTAATCTATCTCATTTTCATCCGTAATGCCGATTAATGGCTGCATCGGCTCTTGCTTGCTGAATTCAGAAAGATCAAAAACTTTGCTCATCGCGGAAAATGCATCCCAAATTTGGAAAGTTGCCTGTGAGCCTGCAAAGGCAATAGTCGTGGCGTCGTCAGGACAGAAAGTAGCTGAGAAAACTTTCCCCTGAGACAGTAATCAGAACTTAATGAATAAGAGTTCTGTTTTAACTTACGACACCAAAATCATGTCCAGCTACTAATGAGATCGAGTCTTTGTCATGAGTTCTGCCATACGACCACAATTTCACCATTTTGTCCGTACCGCCAGTGACTAAGCAACCTCGAAGGAAAGGATTGATATCTAATGCTGATGCAGCTCCGTCATGGGCCGCCAACGTCCACACAGGTTTTGAAGACATTTGATCTGTCAGCATGCGGGAGTCGAAGCACTGCACTATCCCACTTTCCTGCGAAACCTGCTACATCATCAACCAATGCCAGATAGATGCTTCCACACCCACCATAAAATTATATAGATCCCAGCAGTCCCAGCGCACACATTCGACGTCTGAGTTCAGCGTGACTCCAACAGCTGCGTTTACGGCGCGTGTATCAAACGCCTTTACCGTCCGATCATAGCTCCCGGACAGCAGAGCAGTAGGTTGAGTCAAGTTCCATTGTACAGCCTGCACTTTATCGCTATGTATGTTATCGAAAGAACGGAGGGCAACCGACCCGGCAGGCAGAGAAAGATCCCAAAGCTTGATTGTGGCGTCCGCTGATGCTGAAGCAAGCAAATTTCTATGCGAGCGATTCCAAGCCAACCCGAGAATAGAATCTGAGTGGAACCCTGGATTCTGCGACGATGTTGACCTCTTTTTAGTTCTTTTATTCTTTTTGGACGGTTTATATTCGGCAACCAGGTCTTTTGGCTCCCCAAGGATGTTGGTAGGACAAACGGCGTCCAGCGTATCAAGGCACCATATTTCAATTTCCGGATCAAGGGTACCCACAGCCACAAAGTTACCACTTTCCGGTCTCTCTCCAGAGAAATCTAGCCATTCCAAGCAGAGAGGCATTGCGGGGAGGAGGATATCGTGGTGTGCATATACCGAAGGGTTCTGGACATCGCTGTCATACACGTAAATCTCAAGCAAAGATACTTCGTCTTGCGTCTTTGCGACCACAAGAAGGTTGTCAGCCGGCAATATCTCCAATTCCTCGCGCTCTAGATCCTCATCAGTTGTCTTGAGCGTTATGTAAGGGTCGTCAGCGGAGTCCTGATAAACGGCTAATCGAGCCGAGTTGGAGAATATGGCGGCGCCTAGTAGATACATGAGAGTAGCAAAGGCGGAGAAAAACAACAAACCGCCTACTTCCGCATCATACCTCTCAAGGTTAAACGCAGACAAATCATCGGGATCCTGAGTTGCTCTTTCTTCTTCGACATCCATGGCGTCATTGTCATCGTTGATGCTTGATGAGCTTGAAGCACTATAAGGATCACGATAAGAAATTGAGCTCCTGGAAGAAAATTTCGTAAATACTCACTCTTCCCATCCAAGTTCCTCATTCTCTCCTAACGAGGGTAACCTGGTGAATCGTGACACCTTCCTGACATCCTCTTCACACAGACTAGCTCTTTTAGGATTTCTTTCTGCTACACCTCGCTTTATCCATGTTGTTGCACTGATTAGGGAAGTCATGACAGAATTTTTGCTTGGTAGTGGCCTGCGAGACCTGAGGGGGTAAGCTTGCTTTCAGATAGATAAACTTATTTAAATTTTCTCGGGATTTGGTGCGTTCTCAGCGATCGTGAAAGACGAAAACGTGTGGGCAACATCAGAAGGGAGCTCTAAGGCAGAATGGCTTCTATCTTTGCAAAAGATCCACGATCGACGCTGATGCTTGGAGGAGGCGAGAGGTCATCTGGGGCTGAAGTCAGGTGGGCGGCGCACTTTCCCTCCGTGTGTTTTGGTAAGGAGGGAAGTATAGAGACGCCAACGTGCAAGCCGTCATGGGGGTGGCAAATGTGATTCGGAGTTCACTGGGGCCTGGTATGCCGCTTCTATAAGCTATCATTTACTGACTGTTCCTAGTGGGTTTGGACAAGCTTCTCATCGATGATTCAGGAGACATGACCATCTCCAACGATGGCGCAACAATATTATCGCTTCTAGATGTAAGCGTCGGAGCTTGCACGCGACATTGCCCTGATTTTCTTGACTTTGAGATCGTCCATCCTGCTGGCAAGATATTGCAGCAGTTAGCGCGACAACAGGTAATGTCGCCCACGTTCTAATTCGAATTTATATTTACTGCGTTCCAGGATGAGGAAGTAGGAGATGGGACGACATCAGTGGTTATTCTTGCAGCAGAGCTTTTACGCCGGGCAAACGACCTGATCCGAAACAAGATTCATCCTACGTCTGTCATAACAGGATACAGAGTAGCGTGCCGTCTGGCAGTCAAGCATCTGAATGAAGTCCTTAGCGTGAAGATCGACAATCTTTCTAGGGAAGCACTGTTAAATGTTGCCAAGACGTCCATGTCCAGCAAAATTATTGGCAGGTGTGGTTGCTACTATCCACTCCTGAAATGAATTGACATCCGGGGCTAAGCGACGACGATTTCTTTGCCAATATGGCCGTGGACGCGATGCTTGCCGTAAAAAATGTAAGAAACCTCAGAACATTGTTCAGGTGGTTATCTGATGCTGTTATTTGATGCTGCTCAGGTAAACAGCCGTGGAGAGCTGAAGTATCCCGTCAAAGCAGTTAACATTCTCAAAGCACATGGTCGCTCAGCGACGGAATCCCTGCTCGTGAAGGGATATGCTCTCAACTGTACGGTTGCCAGTCAAGGTATGTTTCTATTTGTAACGGTACCTGTGCTCAACACTGCATAGCTATGCTAAAACGCATTTCTAACGCCAAGATCGCCTGTCTTGAAATCGACTTGCGAAAGCAGAGGATGAATTTGGGAGTCCATATCACTGTCAATGACCCAGATGAGCTTGAGGCAATACGCAAACGGTATGCCAGATTCTACCCATGCAAGTTTCTTGACATTCGGTCGCATCCAGGGAAGCGGACCTAGTCTTAGAGCGGATTGACAAGATCCTCAAAGCGGGGGTCAACGTAGTGCTTACAACGAAGGGTATCGATGATTTGTGTCTGAAGGTGTGTGCTGCACTCTGCCCTTAATTGCACCTGATGTGAAAGTGGTAGGCATTCGTTGAAGCGGGGGCCATGGCCGTGAGACGTTGTAAGAAAGAGGATTTACGGCGAATAGCTAAAGCAACTGGCGCACGACTTATTAGCACATTGGCGAACATGGAAGGGGACGAAAGTTTTGAGACGTCCGCTATTGGCTATGCAGATGAAGTCGTCCAAGAGCGAATCGGAGACGACGAATGCATTCTCATAAAAGGGACAAAGGCAGTGTCGAGCTCGTCCATCATATTGAGAGGAGCCAATGGTGTGTAGGTATTCACAGTAGACGTCTGACGCTAAACTTTCAGCTAGACTATATGCTTGATGAGATGGAGCGCTCGTTGCACGACTGCCTCTCAGTCATCAAACGTACCCTAGAATCGGGGAGTGTTGTTGCTGGGGGCGGGGCTGTTGAAACAGCTCTCAGTATTTACCTCGAAAACTTTGCGACCAGCTTAGTATGTTTCTCTGTCTTCTTATCTTCGTAACTCATATGTTGTTAGGGGTCGCGAGAGCAACTTGCGATCGCTGAATTTGCCAACGCATTGCTGATTATTCCAAAAACTCTTGCAGTCAATGCTGCAAAAGATGCGACAGATCTCGTCGCCAAACTCCGCGCCTATCATAATGCCTCGCAAGCAGCAGGTCCAGACGATCCTAAAAAGGCTTTAAAAAACTATGGTCTTGATCTAATGGAAGGCAAAATCCGAGGTTGGCTAATTTCATACACAGAACTAATCACTGATCGCTGCTTTAGACAACCTGAAAGCTGGTGTCCTTGAGCCTAGTATGTCTAAAGTGCGAGCCCTCAAGAGCGCATTGGAGGCATGCACAAGCATCATCCGAATTGACGATTTTATCAAGGTAGTCTGACATTTCACAATGCGTGCCAACGGCTCACAAATGCATTCTCAGGTACCACCAGAGCAGCAAAGAGAAGCTGAGCCTCATGATCACTGATTGTAAATCTTGACTAACAATCATGCCTCTGTTGATCAATATGCCATTGTCTGATTATAACAAAGTGTTTACAAGGTGGTGTTTACAGCTTAAGTTACATCAAACAGTAAATGCCTCACATAAAGTCATCGTCATCAAGATCTAAATTCGCAGCGGCATCTAAATCATCCAAGGCACCTTTCTTGAAGTTTGCTGTAGGCCTGGCTGCTTTGGCTCCGCCTTTCTTTTTGCTGGTTCCTTTAGATTGACTTTGCTTTTCACTACCATGTATGTGAGAGGAGAAAGAGAGGGCGATCGAAGATACATACTTTGCAAGTGCAGTTAGTTGGCTAGCCACTTTACGGCAGTCAACATCCTTCAATGGCTGACAGAGAGATCGGATGAACTGCTCCAGAAAATAGCCGTAGAGAGGCTTGTTGCAGTTTTTATCGACGATCATAGCGGACAGTTGACTCGCAAAAGTGTCAAAATCGGCTCGCGAGATTGGATTGGAGTTGATGATAGCTTCGGAATTGGAAAGCGCCAGGTCACCAAACAATGACTTTGCATTTTCTAAATCGGCAGCAATCTGCGCTTGCTGCTCCCGTCGTTTCCGAAGCAAAGGATCTGAAGCTTCCGCCGCCGCCTAAAGCGCACTAATATCAGGAGGTCTTGACCATTTAAAAGCAAGAAATATGCACTCGTGCCTCGAGTTCAGCCTGGCGTGCATCTTCAGCTTCTCGCTGAGCGATCTTTTGCTTCGTGATGCCTGTCACATAACTTCAAGCTTGATTTAGCACAGGCTACACAACCTGCCTTTCTGCCTGATGGGTTTGGGAGTGCCAGTTAGTTTCGAAGCTGGCTTTTCCTCTTCATCGGACGCGTCCCACTCGTCCTAGGATCGTCAGTGGGATTTAATCGGCGTTTGGAGTAGCAAACCTTTGGTTCATCTGATTCAGCGTCTTCATCTTCCCACTTGCCCTTTTTCTTCACCATTGGCGCGAGCTTCGGCTCATCGTCACTTTTGTCTAACAGAATGCTCAGCTATATCTTTGGCTTCTAGCATCTCACTGACCCCATTCTTCGCTCGACATGTTTGTTAGTGGCGTCCTGAGTGGAAGCTGGAAGGATTAAAGTTTTCAACTCTGAGTCCCGCTGCAGTGCTGGAGTCATGCTGAACCATTTTGATCCTCGATCACTTGCAATAATATTCAGTGGAGGTCAGCTTACAGTGTGAATATGGTAGAGGAACCAGCAACTAAAAAAATGCTCGTCAATAAGCATGGGTGTCCTTGGATTATACAGAAATACGGGGGAACCAGCCTTGGTAAGTTCAGTGCTGCAGTTGGGGATATTACTACGTGCGTTACTCGCTTCTCGATCCTCCCTGACTTATCAAAGAAGGCTGATGGCTATGAAGGGCGTATCTCCAAGACAACAAAAGGGTTGCACTGGTATGCTCTGCCCGGTCTGGCAGTACAAAAGCAACGGGTACAACCAATTTACTCCTCAAATGCACGTTGGAAGCCGTTCGTCCAACCAAAGGACCGACGATAGTGAATAATGGTCGTTCTGGGTCGCCTGCATTTCTAGCAAGACCAACCCCTGCTGCACGAATAACCTCACACTCAGAATCCTCGACAACAGAAGACCCAAGGACTCTATCTCACTGTCTATCATCTTCCTTTTCAGTTGATGATCAGCCGCCGCCGCCGTATGCTCTTACAGTGAAACAAATTTTGGAGGACCACTTGAAAGCTGCGAGGCAGGTTGTACGCGATAAACAGTTGCGTGAAGAACTGGAAGAAGAGCTTGAATGGGAGTGCGAGAAGTTGCACAATTACCTTGCCGCCATTCAAGTGCGTGTTCCATCGAAAGGGCGTCAAAAGTCTGAAGGATCTACATGTAGATCCTGGGCGAAATTTCACCTCGTAGTAAGGACACAGTCATTTCAGTTGGTGAGCGCTTGTCTGCCAAAATTACAACTGCCCTTCTTCGAGATCGGGTACGCTCGAAATTCGTTGCTTTTGATTGTCACTCTAATCTTTGAGAAAGGGGATCGATGCAGAGTTTGTGGGGTTAGAAAACATAATTCAGCGAGATATGGAGGACACAACAGGAACCATTGACCCATTCGTGCAGCAACTTGGGCAGCCATTTCATGACAATCTCTCGCGACTTCTAGGGGAACGAATCACAGAGTGTGGAGAAAGAGTGCCTGTGCTAACAGGTACCTCTGGCACCGAGTTCAAGGTCATCTTGCTGACTGGGAACAGGATTTTTTGGGGCGTGCCCAGGTTCACTATTGGCGCAAGTTGGTCGCGGATACAGTGACCTCTGTGCAGCTCTCTGTGCTGTGGGAGTGAAAGCTGCAGAGCTTGAAATCTGGAAGGAGGTTGGGTTTTGTTTTTCCAAGAAGACTTCTAGAACTGAACCGAGGTGCGGAGGTTGACGGAATTTTCACAGCCGATCCATCCAAGGTGTGTTGTACATGAATGTGTTAGGTGAAGCTAACGGCAACTTGCAGGTGCCGACCGCTAGATTGCTATCCTCCATAACTCCGGAGGAAGCGCAGGAAATAACATACTATGGGTCAGAAGTCGTTCATCCCACAGTTAGATCCTTTCCTTTCCGCTCTAAATGAATAGTTCTGAATAGCCCCCCAGACTATGAACCAAGCTATCAGAGTTGAGATCCCAATTCGCATCAAGAACGTCTCCAATAGTGCTGGGCATGGAACTATTGTCTATCCTGAGCCACTTGTGGCTCCCACAGATGTGCACCAGAAATTGCGATTGCCAACCGCCATTACCAGTAAAGAGTCGGTCATAATTATCAACGTGAAAAGCAACAGGAAAACCCTTTCGCATGGTTTCTTCGCACGGGTTTTTGGGATCCTTGATCGGTATGGAGTCGCCGTGGATTTGATAGCAACGAGCGAAGTTCAACTTAGCATGGCTATCCCTTCTATACGGGCGATCGTACTCGAGCGCATTCTGACTGACTTACAAGCTTTCGGTGAAGTATCTGTGCAAAGAGAGATGGCAATCCTCTCTCTCGTTGGAAGGCTAAAGAATATGGTGGGAATTGCGGCCCGATTTTTCGATGTGTTGGCGGAGAACCAAATCAACCTCGAAATGATAAGTCAAGGTGCTTCAGAGACAAACATTAGTTGTGTCATCGCGGCAAAACAGGCACCTCGAGCTTTGAATTTAGTGCATCAAAAACTCTTCACACCGGGATTCGACCTGCCACAGACCAATTCTTATGCAGGTATGCAGCCCCCCTCAACAAGAAGTTTGGCTGATGGAGTGCAAGGACCGTGGTTCTTTTGAAACCAAATTAGATTGACGGGATATGAACTAGAGAGCTGGATGGACTGAATAATACAGAATCTACAAGGTCAAAGGTCAAAGAAAACTAGAAAGACATTCAGAGTAGAGTCAACAAGGTATTATTACCCTCCAACTGCCAAACATCTAAATTTTCATATTCTTGAATGCAATCCTGTGATGCAGGGCATAAGAAAACCCATGCAACAAGAAGGTAGAAATACATACCATGAGCTGATGCTCGGTATAACCTTGCATTAAAACTTGCTCGCGGATTTGTCGCATCTCCACATGCTCCCGGGTCATGTCGACCTCCATGTCATCGTCATTCCGTCCTCTCGCAGTAGCGAACAGATTTCGAATAATTTGGTAGACTTTGCTGGTTGTGGTGCGATCGGTCTCTTCTCCCACATTGTCACCGCGGAACAGGCTTGCTTTACTGACTTCCATCAACCGCAATGCCTCATTCACATCTGGTATTTCCACCACATCGGCAAAACGTAAACGAGCGGCTGCTTGACTCAAACGCAAAACGGCAAGCAGGGTTCTGGCTGAAGTGTACGTAAAAGATTGCTCTCGTGCTTCTTCATCTTGTTGTTGCTTACGAAGCTGAACATAGGCGCCGACGATGTAATCAGACACAGCCTTCGAAACCACGGGTCTTTTCTTGCGAGCAAGGGCGATGTAATGACGCATCAGAATCGGACTTAAAGGTTCGTGTTGAAGAGGAGGGTGTTCATTGTGCATGTGAACGTAGGTGACGTGATGCGCTAATTCCTCGTCGTCGTCTCTGGAGGGTCTATCGAGAATGAGGAAGAGAAGGTCGAACCTGGAAAGAAGCGCGGCGGGTAGATTAATGTTCTCAACTGGCGAGACCTTAGTGTTATATCGCCCATAAAGAGGATTAGCAGCCGCTAGAATAGAGGTCCTAGCATTTAATGTAGTAGTGATACCAGCTTTAGAGATCGATATGGTTTGCTGTTCCATTACTTCGTGAATGGCCGTCCGGTCTGCTTCCTCCATCTTATCGAACTCATCAATGCAAGCGATTCCGTTGTCGGCAAGCACCAGGGCTCCGCCCTCTAAGACAGAATCAAAATCAGTGGGCTAAGTGGGGTGCAGGAAGTACCTAGAACCATTTCATCCGTGACAGGATCTCTCATGACAGCGGCAGTCAATCCCACACCAGAAGAACCCCGGCCCGTCGTATACACACCTCGAGGAGCGACTTTGGAAATATATTTTAGGAGCTGAGACTTGGCCACTCCAGGATCTCCCATGAGACAAATATTGATATCGCCCCGAATCATCATACCATCGCTGACATCCTTCGTGACCCCGCCGACCATGAGAAGTAGTAAAGCTTTCTTCACATCTTCATGACCGAAGATTTCGGGAGCAATGCTGCAAGCGAGGCGTTGATACGCTGCTGGGTCTTGTTTCAATTCGATGATCTCACGTTCAATCTGCGGTGTGACATCCAGATTCGTGTACTGCTTCTTGAGCTGCCTCACATGGTGGGCCTCTAGATATGTATCCGTAAGAAGACCTGCCCGGAGCGCTCGAAAGCCTGAATATGGGACTGGAACGAATATGCCGGATATATGAACCACATCACCAGGGCTGACAGATCGAGTGATAGCCCCGAAGAGGTGAACAGACATTGAACGAGGTATGTGACCGACCGGTACTTGGTCTGCCTGATACAGGATGAAGCGGTGCTATAGAAGGAGTAGAACGACGTACAAGCTCTTGGATTTTGACCTCCTGGAACGATTCGAATTTGCTGGCTCGAGTCTGCATATGAAGTGAACCTTTGATAGTGTTGCTGACACAAGTCTGCGAGATGCAATCTTGCAGTGGTGTCACGCTTTTGTCATCGACTTCTTGAAATATCTCCATTCCGCAAGAATCGCACGAGTAAGCATTGACAAGAAGTAGGGGCTTTACTTCCGAAACCCTCGTTACGATGCCTGCCACTGTGATAAACTTGCCCAGATGAGCTCCTTTCACCTGCCGAACAGCCAAGGGGACAATTGGGCGAGGTGGTTTGAAGTAAACATTGCTATAATGGGCATTTAGCAATGCATACTCGAGGAGAAGGACGCACTATCGCCTTAAGAGTTGGGCAGGGAAAACGAGCTCCCCGACTTCCTCGTTCTGTGCATTCCTTTCCCTTCGCTGAGCAACTATAACATCGAGGACGTCCTCCACAATTTCTCGATCTGGAGGGGGTAAATTGGAGTCAATAACCTTCCCGAAAAGCTCGACATATCGACGGGAATTTCCCATCACGTGGTTGATCAGCGCCTCGTTTCCGGTGTCGATATCGTACTATTCATCTTCGCACTCATCCATCGGTCCAAATCTAAAACGCACCTGTCTAAGATCTTCCAAATCGATCTCAATCTTTGCGATTTGACGATTGGCTGCTTGTTGCTGAGACTCATCATGTACCCAAACATACCTCCAAAACGCGTTAGAAGACGCACCAAGATTTGCTTATATTTCAAACCTCTATCTTCACCAAGTAACGGCACGTCAGAAATGTCTAAATCTGCTATTCCTCCTTCTAGAATACCGTCATCATCCTGAACTTTCGCCCCTTTGAAGGAGGTGAGAAAGGATTGGACGTGTCCGACTTCGTCTTCGTAATTAACCTTCCCATTGATGTTGTTGTACTCGCTCAATGCAGCCATAACAATGGCATAGAGGATAGACGGATAGAGGGTTGTTGATGGGTGTTCACTGCAA
>MU271894.1:0-16714 GCA_021432655.1 Atractiella rhizophila
TCGGCGGATGGTTGGACATTGAGGAGGATGGGATGTTGGATTTTAATTTTGGTGGATTGGAAGGAAGAGCGGAGGGGAAGGATTCGGATGGGTTCGAAGTCAAGTCGGAGCTGAAATTTGGCGAGGGTGCAAAACTGTTCGATGTTGAGAAGTTGCAAGTCAAGCTGAGGTATTCCATTTCTCTGTTCCCTTTTGAAGGAACTTTCGTGTTCACTCTGCGATCATAGGAACTTCGATTACAAGATACACGACAGTTCTCACCCCATCCGTAACTTTCTCCTCCGCCCCCTCATGCGTCCCATAATCTCCTACGTCGTCCAATCAGCCCTCGAATCCGCTCTCACATCCGCCCTCTCCTCCCTAACCGCACCTTCTCCTCCCAGCCCCGCCAAGTCTCTCACCTCTCTCCTACCATCCGTCCCTACCTTCTCCACGACACCACAAACGCACGCAACGCCAACACACGTAACGCGCAAGCCTGCCGACCGCTCTTCCCTCCTCACGTTCTCGTGGGCTCCATCGAAGAGGACGGTGGAGGGATGGACGCCGGCGAGGAAGAGGTGGGAGCACAAAGTCGAAGACGTGCATGAGGCCGTGGAGACAATTTATGGAGTCTGTTGAAGGGAGAAACGGAGCCCGGAGACGTTGCGGGTGCCTTCCGTGCGGAATTTGCGGCGGAGGAGGAACGGGAAAGGGAGTTGGAAAGGGGGCAGTGGAGGAGCGCTGTGTTTGATGTTTGGAAAACAGGGTGAGAGAACGTTTAATGTAAAATGTTAAGCAAATATTGCAAGGAAATGTTGTGATTTATGTGATTTATGTACACAAAAGAAGATGTGAAATAATCCACAAGGAAATAACTGCATGGCACAACTGAGTGACACCTTTTTGATTCGCAACTAAGATTTATCCACCCTTACAGCAGTTCCTCTCACAGGGCGAGCAAACCCCTTTCCTCCTCTACCAAATCTCACATTCCGCGGCACCATCTCCACCTCCATCTTCTTCACTCCTTCAACAATCCCCTCCATCCCCTCCGCACCATTTCCATCCGCCTGTGCGTCTTTTTTCGTGATAGCAGGGGCGGATCGTAAGTGTGGCGGGGAGTCACGTGTCGTTTCCACTTGTTGAGAGCTGGAGGGAAGAGGGGACTGAGTTGTTCCCCCTCTGTTTCCACGCCCACGACCACGACCACGACCACGACCGCTTCCTCGAACAAAGGCGCCTCGTCCTCTCGTATTCAACCGTCCGCGCCCACCTCCCCGCGCTTGATTTTCAGCTGGCGGATGTACTCCCTCCTCCTTTTCGTTATCCTCCATCTCCAGGTCCTTCTTCGTTTCTGTTTCTGTTTCTGGCTGAATATCATGTTCTCCCACTTTCTCGCCATCCTGCATCTCCACCTCCTTCCCTTCAGTCGAGGATGCAGGGGGTGGTTGCCGTTCCTTCCATTCTCCTCTTACCATCCCGCTCCCTACACCCCATTTCCGCCACCTCCCCACCATTCCTTCGTTCACGATTCCAAAGAAAAATGACTTTGGATAAGCGTGCTTGTCGATCAGGTGCAGGCGACGTTTCTTAGGTGAGCCGAAGCGTTGTGTACAATCAGGAACAAAGCATCGAAACTGTCCAAATCACACTTGTGTGAGTTCATTTTCGGCTATGAAGCTATGGTGGATGAAAAGGAGAGAAACACCGCGTACAATCTTCTGTCCTTTCTCCATCGCCGCTGACAGCAATGGATCGTGATTCTCTCTAATGTGCAGCTCCAAAAAGAGTTCAGAAGGAAATATCTTCGCGCATTTCTTGCCCCCTTTTCCACTCTTGCCGTCCACGGACTGACAAACAAAGGTATGATGAGTGTTGTAATGGTCGTCTAACTGAGCAGGAGTCTTGAACGTGATTGGAGCTGCAGAACACAGCGGTGGAAGCGTGCAGGTCAACCCTGCAGCGACATCGATGGTATCAGCTTCATCGCGGGTGACATCTGGTGACGGAGGCACGCGTGCTGATGACGGAGAGGCAGAGGAGGCGCTTGGAGAGGGGGAGAACGACCTTCGACGCTTTAGATTTGACATTTTGCACTTCGTCGTTTGTGTCGGAACCGATGATCAATTTCCGTCCCGCCCTTCTTTACCACCCAGACGACGAGGAACCGGGGTTGACAATGGAGTCCATCCTTGCGGAAAGGAGGGTCTTTGCGGCACGCGTTTGTTTCCCTCTCGTACTTGTTGATGGGTGTAATACGAGCTCAAACGAGCTCGAGGTCCACGTTCTCGACTGTAAATACAGACAGTGGTCATGGGGACGACGGGTGGGAGTGCGATATGGATTACTCCAGAAGACGAATATCTCGAGGTCGCTCGTGTAGTTTACTTCACGTATCGTGTGGATTAGAATACAAAGAAGCGCAGTAACCACTTGGCATCGCGTGTGTCGTCTCACATCATGTTGATCCGTCCTATTTCTAGAGCGAGGTGGGAAATACAAAAGATGTCGTTCATCAGAATTGCGCGCGGTACCATCCTTTAACCAGCTAGAAACTACTGCACGTATTTGCCGATGCGTAGATACAAGTTTGACAGGCTCCACGGTGAGTCTTGAAAAGCTGGAAAACTTTTGTGATTTTCACCATGCCTTCCGTGTGATTGAATTTTGTGTGGCTTCCCCATGAGCAATGCCTTTTAATTACATCAGCTTCTAGGCACTTTTAATACTCCCTTACTTTGCTCTGCAAAACGTCCCCAAGACATCTCACTTTTACCGGCCCAGACATTAGATATACAGCAAAACCACAATGCTTCTGGCCCTCATCTCTGGTTCCACGGGCGAGAGTGATCCTCAGATCGTTTTTAAATTCACAAGACCAGCTCGCAAAGTGTGGAATTCAAAGCAGTGCTCTTTCAGCGTGCATGATTGTGTATCGCACGCACGCGCACTGTCCTCCGTCTCACAGGACGAATCTCTCTACCCGGTCACTTTTGTGTTTGATCCCGATTCTCAAGAAAATTTTGCGGTACTGCTTTCTGTAGATGCTGAGTCGGGAGCCATCACCAGCAGCTCAAGGATAGAAGAATCGCTTGAATCGTGTAATTGTCCTCGAATCGTCAACGCCGCTATCTCGGTATTCGTACAACTAGCTTGGGGTGATGACCCGTTTAAGGAACTTCCGTACGAGCTTATGGACATGATATTTACAGCTATGATCGATGCTGACGATGTTCATATCGAACGACGGAGACAGTCTCACCTTCCTCGTTATCTGCAGCAGCTCCGACTGGTGAACAGACGATTCGCCAAAACCGCTTTTCCCGCACTCTGTCGCGTTCTGGGGACATTTACGAGCCCGCCAGTTATCTTCGGCTCCCACCGGGGAAGCCACTTGTCCAATTCTCCGTTGGCTCTATTCAAGCGGTATCCAGAAGCCTCTTCATCTTGGATGCGACAACTGGTAATCAGAGATTCCGCCACGGAGAGTGTGGACACAACTTGGGTTTTGCTCATCGATGTTTTTAAACGCTGTCGGAACTTGAACTGGATAGTTTTATTCGTGAAACCGTCGGCGGATCAGAACATCCGCAAAGCTGTTCTCTCTCATTTATTGACCCTTCAGGGCCTTACAACTCTGCAGATCACAAACTGTACCGAACACGGCGATTGCCGTTGGGGAACGAAAGATCTCTCCTTCCTCTTGTCGCAGACTTTGCTGGTCAGTAGATTTGCAATTTCCGGTTGGGACCTTCGAGAAGAAGATGACTTTCAGACGGCTCAAAAGCCAGCAAGGCTGGAACTCCTCGACATCAAAGCCTGTCCTGTACATTTGAAAACGCTCCGTGCTTTTCTCCCGCTCTTGTTGCCGTCTGTGACTATTGAAGAGGGGACGTTGCCAACTTTTACTTTTCTATATGAAGGGTTTTGGCCGGGTCTCGTGACTCCTGAAGACGTTCTACGACTTGTGAATGGTTCTGGTGCCCTGTTCTATGAAGTTGGTTGCCAGCTTCGACCGTTTTCCAAAACCCAAACAGAACCTCTACTGAGGCAATTGAAACCTCTGGATGAGCATTTTTATTCTTTGAAAAGTAAGGTGACTTCTTTGGACCTTGCTTCTTATTGAGTGAGCGTTTTAGACGTTCAAGTCATCTTACTCGACGGCGGAGACGAAGGTTCCAACCTCATATCACCACAATTTCTTCTCGGGATATCGAAAATGCCAGCTCTTATCGAGGTCATCCTCAACTGGTGTTTCATTCAAGCGGACACAATCACATCATTTCTCGCAGCTCAGGAAGAGTACGCTGAGGCAAAACCACAAGCAATCTCTCTTATCATTACTCCTCTGATCGGTGACTTCCCCTGGACGATCAGCGAATTTAATGAAAAACTCTGTCTGATTCGGAACGACGAAAAGAAATCTAGCTTTGAGGAAACGGAAGTTGGGATACATCACTACAGAGGACGCTATTTCGAGATATTTTGGAATGAAGGCGGTACTGAAAGTGTCACAGCAGCGATGAGATGGTAGGGAAAGGAATAACAGAGGGACACATCACATCATCACATCTAATGCAATATCCGTGCATGAGCTAATGTACAGTCTGCAACTCATGAACGCAATGCAAGTTACAACCGAACCTTCCCAGCCTTGACCTGCTCCCACTCTTCCTTCCCAAAAGGCACATATCTACCATTTCTAAGCCAAAGGATCTGATCTTTCACCTTGGACACATCTATTCCCTCATTCCTCAAATGCACTTTCTGGTGCTTCATGGTCCCTGTCGTTTGCATCCTTCATCCCCACAACATCTCAGCCCCTAGTCACTGGCAGAGCTTGGGAGATACTTACTCTGCAACTAAACGGAGGAAGAGAGGTCTACCGTATCCTGGTAGTTCTTTCGTAACATGCGAAGCGAGCTTGTCAAAATCGAATCCAGGGCGGGCGACGATGGCTGCACATCCAGCTCGTCCATCATGAGAGGGAACTTCGACGCCATATACGTTCCTAACATATGAGTGTCATTTATGAGGAACTAGTTAGGGGAAATCGGGGAACAACGCACACATCCGTCACTTCGTTCAAAGCAGAAACTGTTGTAGCGACTTCATTCGTCGAAACATTCTCACTCTTCCATCTGAACGTGTCCTACCCACGTTCATTCACCATCAGCCATTTCTTCGACATGGAAAGATGAAAGGACAGAGAAGACAGGAGTAACGTACACCCATCCGATCAACGAAAAACACCTGCCCATCCTCATTGACCCTCATCAAATCCCCGCTCCTAAACCACGCATCGCCCTTCTCAAACACATCAGTCGCAATCTTCTTGTTCGTCGCCTCATCGTTGCCGTAATAACCACGGAAGTTCTTGGAGAAGTCTTCCTTGTTGATCCGTCCGAGGACCTCGCCAGGTTCATTCGCTTCCACCTTTTCACATATATCAGTCCGTCAGGCAAGGTGATCACTGCATGGCAGGGCATGAAGACGCACCCGTATGCAGAGGCCTCCAGAATCTCGCACAGGTTCCTCGGTAAGCGCGTCCACTTTAATGATGGCTATGTCGTTCTTGGTGAGAGCACTATTGGTGTCAGGTCAGCCTGTACGAACGCATGCTAAAGAGGTAGGACGAACTGTAGCAGAGCCCCATATCTCGTCAAAGCACCAGCACCATATGGACCGGTATTGTAATTGAACATGGCGACGATACCTTCACGATAGGCCAATGAGACAAGTAATTTCAAAGAAGGGAAAGATAAGAACGGTTACCTTCACTCGCTCCATAAAATTCCGAAATCGTCTTAATCCCGAACCTCTCCCTGAACCTCTGCCACACCTCCGGTCTCAATCCATTTCCAAACGCGAGCCTAAACGTCATTCCTTAACATTGTACTCAACAGGACCGAAACACAATCATACCTGACACGATGTTCCTTGTCCTCCTTCTTCTCCGGCTGGGACATCAAAAATCTGACCATCTCCCCAATATACTGTATGACGGTCGCCTCCTGCTTCCTCACCTCGTCCCAGAACCTGGTCGCCGAGAACTTGCGTCCGATGATCAGCGTCGTATTGCTCTGCCAGGACGCGCCCATGGCTGTCCAGGAGCCCGAGGAATGGTAGAGGGGAAGAGCGGTATAGAGACGATCGGAGGACTTGACGCCGTTCAGAGTCGGCCAGGCGTAGAAGGCGGATCCTACTCGTCCGTGAGTGCACGAGGCGGGTTTAGGCAAACCCGTCGTTCTTTCCCCCAAAAAGAAAAAAAAATCAATGAAAAGTGAGAGGATGGAGGAACGCACCCTGATGTGTAGATGAGACAACTCGGGTCTTGCCAAGTGATTCCATCCCTATTACCAACATGTCCCAGTCCCACGCTCTCCGCCCTCTCTTCCTTCACCAACTCTCCTTCCCTAACTTCCACATCCGGATTCACCACTCCAGGAAGAGAAGCATTGAACTCGTCACTCCACCTCAACTTCTTCAATCCTCCCAAACACGAAGAATCCACAGTCCCGAGTTGCGGCTCCAACTCGACATCATAGATTATGGCGGTGGCGCCGGAGACGCGGATGCAGTGTTCGAGGGCGTGGGAGGAGAGGGTGGTATTGAGGAAGGCGGGGAGGACGTCGATCAACAAGCAGGCGAGCCAGATTATGGGCTGTCCATTTCATTCCATCCATCAAGTTCTTAGTTTGTCACTTGTGTAAGAGAAGGGAGAACGAACAAAGCCAGGCTTGTTGGTCATGAACATGCAGATTACGTCTGTAGTAAAAGTCAATCAAGGTCTTCTTTTGTAAGAAGTAGAAATGAGACGAACCCTTTCTCTTCAATCCGAGTGCTTTCAATCTCAACGCCAACTGTACGCTCTCTACACGCCAAACAGCGTCACTTCTCTCCAAAATACACCAAAAGGATTACAAAGACATACCAAAATAGACCCTCTTCCATGTCCACGCTTTGCCTTCACAGATATAACACAGCTCCTCACCTTTCCCCTCCAACTTCTCCAAAGCCGTCTTCTCGAATTGATACCACAACGAGTTCCTGTCCGCCTTATCGTTCTTCGCCAGCTGTCTCCTCACGTGGACGGTGGTGCGTAGCAGCCTGAAGTCGGCTTTGCAAAGAGAAACGTCAACCCAATTCATTGAGACCAACAATTATCGGAATGGAGGAGGTAGGATAGAAAGATAAGGAGAGGAACACACCTGCAATTCCATGCTTGGCATCAACGTAAGCTGCTCCAGCGAGCCCACCAACAACTTTCATCCACAATGGAGCGGCAGCAACTGCGACAGAGAGAGCAGCCATCTTTCTTCTCTTCAAATGTCCTTATCTTTCGCGTCTCCTCTATATGTAAGGTCTCAAGTGAGCCTTAGAAGGCGAATATGACAAGGAGGATGGGAGAGAGTGTGGGGTAAATGCATGTCGCTCGCTCACTCGTTGCTTTTATTGATCGAACGCGTCGGTTGTCCCGGCATTATGCTTACCCAGCGAAGCCGGGGGTGAGCTGCTCTCAGGACGCTCTGGCACATTCAGCTGGACAATAAAGAAAAGCAATACATCTTCAGTAGAACCTCACAACGGCGAGAAATGTTGGGCCGATTCGCTCCGATGTCGTCTGGAGCGAGCGAGCGAGCACAGTTGCGATAGCTGCATTTAACAGCTATGAAGTGGGCTACTAAACCTAGAAAGGGTAAAAGAGATGATGGTGAATAAAGAGAGAAGAGGAGAATATTTGTTTACGAACTCGATATGATTACCGTCATCAAGATACTCAGGACATTCTGCCTACTTTTGATTTCATCCTTCCACTGAACCCCATTTTGTAACTTCATCCATCCAGTGTTTAACCAGGCGGCAAAAGGCTGGCATCCACATCCCCACCCTCCTCAGGGGGTACCTCCCCGCCCTCGACATCCTCCGCTCCCATCCACTCACTCACAATCCTCGCTCTCGGCATGACCATCGCTCCCGTCCTCGCGGCCTCGAGAATTCCATAAGGTCTGACGAGTTTCAAGAAGGCGTCGACCCTCGACGTCTTGCCCGTCATCTCGATCACGATGCTGTCGTGGGAGACGTCGACGATGCGGGCCTGGAAGAGGGAGGCGATCTCGGAGAGCGCGGAGAGGTGCGAGTGCTTCTGTCTCAGCGCTTCTGACGGTGTGAGGGTGGAGCGGGGCGGCGTGGACGGTGAACGGTGTGTGTGAGAGGGTTGGTGGTGGTGCAGAGCCGGGTGGGAGTCTTCCAACGCTTCTTGTTGGCGTTCTACCACCTCGTTCGCTGGACTGTCGGGCTCGATCTTGTTGTTGGTTGTGTGCTCTGAAGTTGGGAGTTTCCCGCCTTGTGCGTGTGAGGAGTGCTCGGATGAAGGAAGGGAAGGTGCGGCTTTGGAGGAGCGCGCAGAAGCGATCCGGGTCGCTAGTTGCTCTTCGAAGTATTCTGGACCTAGAATAGAGATTTTGGCGAGGAGCAGCTCGCGTTCTATCATCTTCGTCCTCGTATAATCCAACACCGCCCAAACTGGGACCTACGCACCACCAACGCAAACCACAACCAAGAAGAAAAATTCTCAGCGCAGCACAAACACGCAAATTGAAACGCAGTTGAAAAGTGAAAGAAAGGATGAAAAGACGCACCAAGTCTTCAAGTTGCCTCCGAGCCTGTTCAACCACCCCTTCCTGTCCTCGAAGGACGATACACATCCTACTCAAGTCCTTCACCTCCGTCGCACACACCACCAACGAATCAATATTGAATCCCCTCGCCGCCAAAATGCCCGACACTCTGCTCAGTACTCCCGGCTCATTCTGAACCAACGCATTGAGTACATGTCTAGTATACGGCTCCCTCGAAGGTGGAGGAGCTACGCATCTCCGTCAACACAACAATCCCATTGCTTTTGCTGTAACCATAAAGAAAGGAAGAGAAACGCACTGTTGTATAAGATATTCGTGACAGCCTCCTCAGCGCTCCATCGCGGCGGATCAATAACTTCTGGGAGACTGGGAGGCCTGGCGCGGGGATGGTGGAGCTTGTAGTCGAGGGCGGAAGTGGAGGATTTGTTGGAGACTGGCGCCGAGGTGGACAGCCTGTTTCCCGCTGAGGGGAGAGAGCGCAGGAGGGGGCGTAGGGAGGGAGGACGCATGGTCCTTGCTGCTCTGTTGGAAGGAGCACTTGCCTGATTGCCTGAGCTCTTGTGCTGTTATTCAAGAGTTGCTGAAAACGGGAAGGTGTGAGTCACACTTTGCTCAGGAGGAGTCGATGAAGTTCCAGAGTACTGGTTTGGAGTTAGACATCTTTAGTAGGATCAAGTAGGATGATATGGATGACAATGGTAAATAGGCAACGTTGACAGGGTTGGCAAGTCATGAGGATAAGAAATTGGCTGCAGGCAGTGAGCAGATTTTACTCTTGCGACACGGGAAGTGACTAGTGACGGTTTGTGCCCTCTTTGAACACTGTTTATACATGTTCAAGCTTGAAAGAACAAAATATTCCAGCCTTCCGCTGATACGATGGATGTTGCCTTGAATAATGGGCGGGTGATTTTTCAAGTTCACTTTTGGGGCTACCCAGGACTTGTGCAGACAGTGACAATGCTCTCCATTCCGAGTCGTCTTGCACAGTTCCAGAGCACTAAGAAGCACTCCCTCTCTTCCTTATTTTGCGTTCCGCTGAAGTTTGTCAGAACTGTTCTGGCACCATTTGTATGGAGAAATGGGCAAGGACGTTACTTGCTGCCAAACAAGACTGCCACTCCCACCGGTTATCCGTTCTCGATATCAACCAAGTGTTTCATTGAATTTCCTTCTATCATACGGCCGTGACGTCGGATGGATACACCACTTAGCCCTGTCATCGTGAACCAACGGCGCATTAATTATTTTAGCAAGAGTTCTAACTCAGCCCTCTGTAAGACTTTATCGATTATGCCCCTGATAGTCGCGAACTAAAGCAAACGCACAGGGTTCTGGAAACGACGTCCCCAAACTTCTCTAATTGGCAGGTTGCCAAGCGAACTGCTATTGAAGTTACTTACCCTTTTCTTGCCTCGAGTCTCTCGCATGGAGGATCTGGATCAAGAGTTCATCGACCAGTTTTGCATCTTCCGACGCATTTCTTTCACATTCAGCCAAGTCGCCCTCGCTGCGCTCAGATATTATAGAATACGTTTTCCCGACTCGTTCCCTCAATATATTCTGAATATCAGTTACCTCAGGAATATGGCACTACAGCAACCCCCCGACGTGTGGAAGTCCGCCACAATGGTGAGCTCCACTCCACCATCCAGCAGCTCTGTTCCAGAACTACTGAAAATTATCGCGATGCCTCGAGACGACGTCACTCTAAATATTTACAATCTTCCTTGGAACGGTTTCCATCTAAAGGGTCTACTTGGTGACCCTTTTTTGGGTCGTCATTATTTGTATCGAAGGGGATCATTGAACCTTTTCTTTGGCAAACAGCGAGCTGAATTGAGTCTGGATAATATAATGCGTCGCTGTCGACACCGAATCCATATCACCATATCTCGGTTGATTCCTCAGCCTACTCGGCGTCTCCAATCTACAGGAGAAAGAGAAGTAATACCACCTCGCTACGTAATGTCAAGTCTTGCTTTGCTAAAGTGTAGTCTTTGTGTTGGAGACCTCTATTACTTCGGAATACGAGCAGAGGATCCAGATTCATTCGTCGCATTGTAGAGACGCTGAGGTTCAGCTCATTTCATCACATGCTTTCCGCCGATGGCTTTTGTCACTTTTTAAGCGGTTTTAAGTCGTCACATATTTGCTGCTCTTTCCAGCAGCTCTCGGCCAATCCTGACAACAGCGGTCTCGAACGACATCTCGACCAAGAACTCCTTGATGTTCTCTACAAAGGACCAGACGCAAATCTTTACCTTGATCGGGGAGTGGAAGATTCGAATCTTGTTTCTGATCGATTTCTGACTGTCAGAGCTGAATGGTATCACGTTTCAGAGATTGTTTTGCTTTGCTGTCATTTTCTAGCAAGCGCAATTTGCGCGTTCCTACACACCGTCGCTCCAAACTACGATGCAGGGCGTGTGATTCGCCGTGTGGTCATGCAGCTGAAGCCATTCTTCGGAGACTGCGACTTTTCTACCTCCTGGTTCTCCGAAGTCCTTGGGGTGTCCCAAAATCATCACAGAGCTCTTCCGCCACAACATTCAAGGAGCGGTACGGGAAAAGCCTCAGGTATCAACTTCAGTATGACCCCACGAGATCAGGTACAGTTTACAACCTTTCCTGCCGCAATAGCTTCTTAGTTAACCTCTGGATCATTGACCAAGACGACGCACCAGGAAACGAGGATTCTCTCTTCTTTTGGAAGAGTTTCGAGAAATAGCATCGGCTGAGCTCTTGATTCTCGCTCCTCTGGGATCAAGCAGGGATACCCAATTCCTAAATAGAGTGGGCAGTTGGAGTCTTGCGAAATCGATACTCGTGGTTGCACCGACGTCTTGTCAAGTTAGACCTAACTCCTCCGTAGGATAGATGGATGTGGATGTGTTTCAGAATTGGTCAATACCTCCTCAAGCTCGATCAGAACGGTTTGATGTCATGTCTTCGTATAAATTTCATGTCAACCGGAAGGGCAGAGGCATATTGGGGATCATAGTATCATGGCTGACGTATACAAAGCACTGAGTACTGAGCGGAGAGCAAGGAGTATGTATGAGGGGCCCATGTGCTAAGCAAAGAAGACTTACCCGCGTCTAACGGTGGGGCGTCTCCCATTCTCCCTATTTCTTGCGTATGTTTAGTATTACTCTCTCACACGAATGAAATCCCGTATGAAACTTTTGAAGCGAATATAGATAAGTAATGAAAGGAAAGGAACTAATGCGAACAAAGCCTCAGTTCCATTTCATGCATGACTCTTAGCTACAGAAAGGGTCCCACGCACTAATTAGATAGAAGGCCAGCCTGTTGCATGAAAAGGTGGCTGATAGTACTAGACAGGACACGTTTCGGCGCGTCTTGTTTTATGAGCGATGGCCCTATCTTCTTGCGCATTGCTTGTTCTTGCTCACGGAGAAGTCTACTGAGTCCGTTCGGTACCTTAATATTAGTTCTTCCCACGCTTACTCCTTGAAAGGGTCTTTCGCCTGAGAGACGTTGTGGAAAGGGATTCGTCGCTGCGGAGCTTTGAATGACTTGGAAATACCTACAGCTACAGTGTGAGTTTGCTTGTACTTTTTATCGAAGAATTGATGAGACTTCCACTGGGTAGACGCATTGGTTGGTTCTGATGGGGACCATTACAGCCCTCCCTTCTGAACTGCTGCTCCAAATCTTTGACATTCTCGCTGATCATTGGATCGACGAACGACGAGATTATACACGGGATTGCAATGCGCGAGCCATCTGGGTTACCACTCGCTCCAACTGTCAAGTCAAACCTTGCTCGCTGGTCTGCAAACAATGGAGCAAGCTCTCGCTTCCGTATGTCGATTGGCTACTCAGGCTTTCTGTGAAGAATATGGACGGGATTATTTCGTTCATACGCCAGTCAAAAACGCGCCGCTCTCACGTAAAGCATCTGTTTGTTAACTTTCCTGGAGAATCACAAGTACTCGACAAGAAAGCAAACTCGGCGGCTTTGTGGGGTGCTCTCCGTGAAGTTCTAGAGACTGTGGGTGACCAACTTCAAACGATGGATATCTTGTTGTGGGCTATGGAAGGTTCCAGACAATGTCCCCCTCCTGAAGCTCGTCTTCGATTGCCATCGAATATCAGTGATCTCTGGGTGCGAACGAGTTCCGCTATGACCAACCCTGTCCTTCAAGATTGGTTCACTGGGTTAGAAGAATGCAAGGCGTTGAGTTGTCTCGAACTACGAGATATTCACGCATCGCAGTCCTCCCCAGCTTTGTTTGCACTCCGCCATCTCGTCATCAGCGCCATTCTTCCTACCGAGTCAACTTTCTTTTCAGCATCAGCAACCACTCTCACGTCGCTTACAGCCTTCTGGTCGGACAGTTTCGGCAGCGAATCATTCTGGCCGACATTCTTCCCACTCCTCCACCTCGTCAAAGGCAACCTTCGAGAACTAGACATGGACGGGAGTACTGGAAGCATCCCAGTGCGCTATGACAAGGAAGATCAACTGGTCGCTCCGATCCTACCAAGTTTGACAACGCTCAAGCTAACCAGCGCTTTCTTGGGGAACCTAGTTGATTCTTTCCCGCACCTCCGTCTCTCATTACGGTTGGTGCGATTGAAGCTAAAAAAGGTTCCAATAATGGTGGCCGCACAAGATGCCCAAGCTCAAGAGTTCCAATGTCACTTTCGGCATTTGCAGAGATTGACCCTACGTAGTGAAACTAAAGAGCTGACAGTCAAGCTCATCCGACCTTTGTTCGACCCTATCTTGCATCCCCACACCCTCAGGCGACTGGACACGGAATTGACCGCATTTGTGTCTGCAGCAGAGCTCAAGTCTTTTCTCCAGATCTCGCAACCTCGAATTCTTGACATTTTCCTTGAGAGTTCCTTCGAGACTTTGGACTTTCTCCTCACATCAGGTCACACAATTCCTGGAATCCAAGACATGCGCCTCTCAGGCAGCTTCTTTAAGCCCAATTCACGCTGGGGTGATTGTATTTTTCATTCTTCATCTTTCAGCAAAGGTTCGTGTGCCGCCAAAAGTCTCGAGTTCCGATTTCGTGTTGCTTCGAGTTGGCGGCACTACAGCTCTTATGTAACTGACTATATCTATGTCGGCGACGGAGGATATACACCGTTGATTACATTTCTTTCCGCTGCAACTTGGACGGATCAGCTGGCAAACCTCAGGTTTCAACATCTGTCCCATGGCATTCCAACTATTGACTTAAACCGACAACAATGGTCCAACTATGAAAGCTTGATGGACCGACTTGGGAGAAGATTCGAGGTTACAGGATTGGAGTTCTTCAAGGCGAGTGGGAGAGATGATGATACTGAATGATCACGACAAGTGACCCACGGTCAACATGTAATATGGTTGAATATTCTGGGAAAATGGTATGTCAAGTTTCATGGCGCGGAAGCGAAAGAGAGAGGATGGAGATGGTGTGATATATTGATTAGAGGGGGGGACGAAGGAGGTAGTTTCTTCAGCTGAGAAAACATCGATCTTGAGCTTGAGCGAGAGATGTTCTAGCAATGGCGGAATTGGGGAGATTAAGGTGAAGCGGGGGGGCATAAAGTGAGGTATCGCAAGGTATGGGGGAGGGAGAAAGACGAGAGTGGCCGATACTCTTGAAGCGTCGTACTGGGCGTCCAGCATCAGGGTACCGGCTTAGGCAAGCAAGTTTTTTCTTGATTGAAGGGGCTTCGTTCCAATAAGGAGCCGAAGCTCTCCTCCAGTACTTGCAGATATTGGCGAGGATATCAGCATTGTCTCCGAGGAAAGTAAAGATTAGAGAGAGGAGCTCGTTAGGCAGTCTTGATATAGAATGCCATGATGGATCACTTCGTTGATAGCCCTGCAGAGACATTTGCAGAATGCCGGCAGCTCCGTTGGAAGCTCGGGAGGTCTGATGGCTCGAAGTCAGGGACTGAGACGATTTTGAAGGAGTATACGGCGACGGGTGCAAAGAGGGCCAGAGAGCGATCTTCTGGAAGGTTCACCACAGACCCACTTGTAGCATCGAAAGAGCTTCACCTGTGAATCCGAAAGGTAAATCTAAAGTGATCTCGAGACCCAGAATTTGTGGAGATAGGAGAGATAGGATAGAGGGAAGAAAGGAGAGATGAAGTGACATGCATGATTTCAAGAGGGTAATGAGGTGGGAACACGGCGAGTGAAAGGGGGCTCGTAGTCGTATTCCTGGTTGCAGAGTAATCCCACTGGACGACAAAGAGGGCCGATAAACAAATCAAGCTGTACACCGCTGGTGAACACCAACATCGCCGTGAAATCTTACACGCCGAAATTGCAAGCAGTTGGATTTTCGCTGAAATCAGAACACTGCCAAATGGCTGCTTTGCGCACCAATAATCCAATGCTTGGAGCACTGCGATGGTGCTGCGTCTCAGCAAGGTGAAAAAGCTCTGCTTTGGAGCCGCTGTAGTGCCTACTGCAGTCAAACTTAGTATCCGAAAAGCCTCAGGACATCGTGCAGCAATATTTTCGCTGTCCAGCAGGCTGCAGGGCAAGGCTGCAACCGTTTCTCTTTCCGCGTTGGCGTTTGCGGCCCCAGGGGATCTTTGCCCTCTCCCATTCCAGGGCCCGTCTCGTCCTCGAGTAAGAAAATGGTCTCCATCCCCAGTAGTCCCAAGAACGGCCTCATGGTCCCTTTCGATCCCAGGGAATTGACGAATCTCCTCAAGTGATATAGAACTTCAAGCGGCACAAGGCGGATGAGTGGGAGAAGGCATACGCTGAAGATACCAAGCTTGGGATCTGGCTGAAGTGTGTGCATCTGATCTCAATCGAGAGGAAGCAAAGTAGTTATTACTTAAACAGCTGCACTCGTGCGTTGCCTCTCTGATGCAAGAGGCGAGCATCATCACGACTTGTGATCGATATGATGCACTTGTGCGTATTCTCGGAAACCACACATTTCAGGTCAGTTCCCATGCAGACGTGCCGAACGGGACAGGGACAGACTGTTGTTGAGCAGCGAAGGACATGTTTTCAACCTAAAACTGGAACAAGGGAAACATAGGCGAAAATCACTTCAGGACTATGATTTACGTCGTTAAGACTGAGTACTGAACGTTGAACTTTGCAACAATTGGCCCTGATCGATCTAGATAAAGGCATGCTTGTATGATGCAGCTGAATGGCTCATCTGAACCGTCTAAATTGTACAATAAATATTTGCCACCAAGGCCTAGCCAACAAACAAAGGATGAAGAATACAAGACAGCTGTGCAGACTTGCCAAGGGATACGAAGCGCCGAAGCAAAGGGCGGGGCGATTGTTGCTCTTTCCCAAGGTCCCTGGCTCACTCTCCTCCACGCCCTTACTAGAAGTCGACAACGACCCATCGAAACTGTTATGTCACTTCTCTCCTGCTTCTCTGTAACGTGCGGATTGCGGAATTGCGGATTGCGGAATTGTGAATGGGATGTGAAAGGAAAATATTCCTGACCGGCAACATAATGAGGGAAAGCGAAAGCGCTTGCCAGCGCGAGTTGGTGTGTCATTCTGCATCCACAGGTGAGTTGACATGGTTGTATACGTGTAAATTATTCGCATTATTCTAGTATTGGACATCTGTGTATGTTCCATTGACGTTGTTGGCTTCAGGATTGCGGCGCGCTCGTTGCTATGCGTTTCTTTTCTGATCAACGTTGGTGGAGAGCTCTAAACGTTGAGTGCATTCATAATCGATGCATAATCCATCACTTAGGTTCCATACGGATTGTAAATGGCGAAAAGCTCGAGGAGGAAATCACTTAATGTCGCTTCTTTACTCCTCTCTTCATCCAGAGCAGGTTGAGCACCTCCTTGGCTGAGTGTGCAAAGGGTGTCCTCAAAGTCCCTCACCTTCGGCGAAGGCGCTTCGCCATATCCGCTTGCCTTTCCCGTCTTCTCTGTCTGATGCATTCTCAGTTCATCGGTATTAGCGTCAATCAACTGAAATAGAGCTCACAAGCTCTATTTGCCTGAGCTCGTCGTCGAAAGCTTCGAGTGCTTCCACACATGTGAACCACCTCCAACTGAGAAATTTCATCTGACGAATTACACTGTGGCTGGTTTGAGCGGT
>MU271895.1:0-15536 GCA_021432655.1 Atractiella rhizophila
CCACTACGTCTTGTTCCTCAGAGAGACCCTTGGACTGGACTAATGATGGTGGGAAGACAGACAGAATCACCTGATCCTCTCCAAATGACGCCTCCTCAAGCTATCCCAGCCCCTACAGCTACTCCACCAATCGAAAGACGCTATCCTGAACGGCAGAGGAGACCACCAGTCGAGTTCTGGAAGGCACCCAAGCTACCCAAACCACAGGAAGAGAGCTCTGAGGACGAGTTGGCAATGTTGGCTAAGGATTGTTGGATTATTACGGAGCCTGAAGCGTTGGAGTGTGGTTTTATGGAGGTTACTGAGCATGCCATGGCTGTAGGAGCGCAAGAAAACATCCCCAAGACGTATGCAGAAGCCATGAAGACTCCAGAGGCGAAACAGTGGCATGAGGCGACGGTGAAGGAGGTTCAAGCGCACTTGGACAACAAGAGTTGGGTGCTGGTAAAGCCACTAAAGGGAGCAAAGGTCATTGGATCCAGATGGGTGTTTGCTATCAAGAAGAAGTCTGATGGCTCAATTGAGCGTTATAAGGCTAGATTCGTCATCAAGGGCTTCTCCCAACGTCCTGGATTCGATTTCTTCGACACCTTTGCTTCCACAGTCAAATGGGCCACCCTCAGAACCATCCTTTCGCTTGCCTGTGTCCTAGACATGGAACTGGAGTCTGTGGACATCTCAACCGCTTTCTTGAACGGAGAAATGGATGCAGAAGTCTATGCCAAACAGCCAGAAGGTCACCCCCAAGGTCCTCCAGAATACGCTCTCAAACTCCTCAAAGCAATCTATGGCACCAGGCAAGGAGGACGTCAATGGCAGAAGAAACTGGACAAGGAACTCGTTTCCATGGGCTTCACCAAAGTCAAGTGTGACAGCAGTCTCTGGATCTACTCAAATGGTGAAGTCAAGGTGATTGTCCCAGTCTTTGTGGACGATATAATGATTGCTAGCACGTCCAAAAGCGCTGTGGAGGAGTTCAAGAAGGAGTTAGGGAAGAGATTCAAGCTGAGGGACCTTGGAGCGACGGAATTTTTGCTTGGAGTGAGGATTAGGCGTGATAGGAATCAGAGGAAGATGTGGTTGGATCAGGAGCAATATGTTAAGGACCTTCTCTCTCGACAGAAGATGGATAGCTGCAAGCCTGTGCTCACTCCCCTCAGTGTTGGCCACGGTTTATCGAAGCAAGACTGCCCTCAGACCAAAGAAGATGAAGAAGAGATGCGGACCATTCCCTACAGTCATGTTGTCGGCTCTCTCATGTACCTTGCAGTTGCCACACGCCCTGACATCGCCCACACTGTTTCTGTCCTCGGAAAGTTCCTCTCCAATCCTGGCAAGAGGCACTGGGAAGCTGCCAAACACCTCATGCGCTATCTCAAGGGCACTCAAGGCATGTGCATCGAGTATTCTGCCTCAGACTTCGATATCTCTCAACCGTTCAAGGCATATTGTGATGCAGACTTTGCAGGATGCAAAGATACTGGCAGGTCTACTGGAGGATACCTCTTAACTATTGGAGGAGGAGCAGTCAGCTGGAGCAGCAAGTTGCAATCTCTTGTGGCACTCTCAACCACGGAGGCGGAGTATATCTCAGGGGTATCAGTAGGACAAGAGGTGGTTTGGCTTAGGAATCTTCTCCAAGAAATTGGCTTCGCTCCAAAGGGACCAACAACACTTTATACGGACAGCAACAGTGCCTTGCAAGTCAGCAAGAATCCTGAGCACCACGGGCGCATGAAGCACTTGGATCTTCGCTTCTACTGGCTCAGGGACACAGTAGAATCTGGACTGATCACCCCAGTCTTCTGCCCTGGCGAGTCTATGCCTGCAGACCTCCTCACCAAGGCCTTACCGGTTGCTGGCGTTGCAAAATTCCGTGAAATGATGGGTCTGCGCCCCTACCCAAGTGTATGAGGCAGTTATGGGGCGCAATAAAACTCTGTCCTCCTTCTGGGGGTTATAAGACGCCGCTTTAAGCGGCACGAGGATCTCTCTACTGGTTTTGGACAGTCAACTAATATGTTTTCTTTTTGCCATGCCGTTTCATGCTGTCCTTATTCGGTGGGAGCTTTATTGGGTGGGTAATTTGGATGGTTCTTGGATTTGGTGGGAGCTTCAAGAGGCGGCTGCCCAGGTGGGAGTGTTGGATTAGGTGTTATATTTCATGGTGTTGTGTTTGTGTGGTCAGCCACCTTTGTTTTGTTTACTTCACTTCGGAGTTTTAGCCCCCTAGGGGGCAGTTTAGGCGGTCATCATCTTTGACCACCAATCTCTGTCCCCTAGCTCCATCCAGCATCAGATTCTCTCACCAAGGTCCCTCAGCTTGAATCTCTTGCTTAACTCCTTCTTGAACTCCTCCACAGCGCTTCTGGATGTGCTAGCAATCATTATATCGTCCACAAAGACTGGGACAATCACCTTGACTTCACCATTCGAGTAGATCCAGAGACTGCTATCACACTTGACCTTGGTGAAGCCCATAGACACGAGCTCCTTGTCCAGTTTCTTCTGCCATTGACGTCCTCCTTGCCTGGTGCCATAGATTGCTTTGAGGAGTTTGAGAGCTTATTCTGGAGGATCTTGAGGGTGACCTTCTGGCTGCTTGGCATAGACTTCAGCGTCCATTTCTCCGTTCAAAAACGCAGTTGAGATGTCCACAGACTCCAGCTCCATGTCTAGGACACAGGCAAGCGAAAGGATGGTTCTGAGGGTGGCCCATTTGACTGTGGAAGCAAAGGTGTCAAAGAAGTCGAAGCCAGGATGTTGAGAGAAGCCCTTGATAACGAATCTACCTTATAACGCTCAATTGAGCCATCAGACTTCTTCTTGATAGCAAACACCCATCTGGATCCAATGACCTTTGCTCCCTTTAGTGGCTTTACCAGCACCCAACTCTTGTTGTCCAAGTGCGCTAGAACCTCCTTCACCGTCGCCTCATGCCAGTGTTTTGCTTCTGGAGTCTTCATGGCTTCTGCATACGTCTTGGGGATGTATTCCTGTGCTCCTGCAGCCATGGCATGCTCAGTAACCTCCATAAAACCGCACTCCAACGCTTCAGGTTCCGTAATAATCCAACAATCCTTAGCCAACATTGCCAACTCGTCCTCAGAGCTCTCCTCCTGTGGTTGGGGCAGCTTGGGTGCCTTCCAGAACTCGACTGGTGGTCTCCTCTGTCGTTCAGGATAGCGTCGTTTGACTGGTGGAGGAGCTGCAGGGACAGGGATAGCTTGAGGAGGCATCATTTGGAGAGGATCAGGGGATTCTGTCTGTCTTCCCACCATCATTAGTCCTGTCCAAGGGTCTCTCTGAGGAGCAAGACGTAGTGGGGGTGTTACTGTTGAACCTTGGGTATAAAGGGTTAATCTGCACTGTTGGGAATGACTGGTCATTTTAGTGCAATTGGCTAAATCCAGCAGTTACTGGCCGCTCTGGAGCAGCCTGTGGCCTGTCTGGTGCTTCTTCCCTCTCTTCCTCCACTTCCTGATCTTCTCCTTCATCCCTTAATGTAAGGATCTAAGGCTAGGAGTAGTTGGTGGTCAATAATGAGGCATTGATGAAGTATAGAGAGACATACCCATTCTTGACCACCAACACTCCTAGGCAAAACTAAACTACATAGTGATGACTCATATGAGTCATAAGAGGCAGATGACCAAAACAACACACTGCACCTAACAAAATCCAGCATCTGGAGCAGCTTCTTTCTCTTTCCAAGCCCGCCTCGATCTGACCATCGAGCTCTACAAGCCTTGTACCAGAGCTATCATAGCTTTTCAACGTCCAAACATCACCTTAGCTGACATTTTCTTGTACTGGATCATCATTATCACGAACATCAAAACCCTGGGCAATAACTCAATACCAGGTGATGGGCTGTTCGACCTCAGAAACAGCATCACAGAGATCTTCAACAAACGTTTGCAACCAATCATCTGCCCACGCAACCTCATTCCTCGTACAGTCTATCACTCCACCAATGATGCATACCTTGTCGCTTTCTTCCTCCATCCCTATTGGTTCCAGACTGGTGTGCTCAAGTTTGATTGTGAAGACCTCAAGGTTCGGATTGGAAAAGAGCTGATCAGCCTCTTTGAGTCAACATTTCAGATCGACCAATCCAGGGGACAGAACCTTGTCACACGGTTTGTTGATCAAGTGAAGCTGTATACAGACAAAGCACAACCATTCAACAGTCCATTTGTTTTCAAAAAAGATCAGCCACTTGGTTGGTGGGAAGGGCTCCCTTGCAGCCGTCAAGCTGACCTCCTCGGACCTCTTGCTGTCCAGCTCTGTTCGTTCTTCAGCGACAGAGGTGGCAAGATGGAATAATGTCTTTTATTACGTGGATTCAAAACAAATATCGCAACAAATTGAAGTGGGAAACAACCATGGATCTGGTGATGTGTAGGGATTATTATTTGGAGGGATATAAGAAGGAGATGGAGGACACGGAAGAGGAGATTAAGCGAGATCTAGCAAAGGCAGTATAAAAAAGAGTGCCAGTTGTCACTGGAAAGCATTTGGAGAAGGATGAGAAAGATTTGAGTATTCTTGAGCGGATCGAGAAGGAGTTAGAGCCAACTGAGGAAGACAATACTTCGAAAAGCATTCCAGCAAGTCAATTGGGTGGGAGGTGGAGAATTTGAACAAAGGTTTTTAACATCCCTCAAGGGGTTGTCAGTAAATAACTGAGCATTTTAGTTTTTCATTGGACCCTGAGTCTACGTTCTCAAGAACCTTGAACCTATATTGTAGACAGCCACTTGGAGGAGGATACATAGTAATATAATAGTCATTTCTCCGCTGACACATGAATAATCCTCACTAATTTCTTTCAATTTCCATCATTCTCAGTCTCATTCTATGTAAGAATATGGAAGTTTGCATGCATGTCATTTGCCATTACGAAAAAAGAACCGGCAACGAACCATGATCAACACTACTTTTGGTAATGTGTCGTATCGTGTTGGGATGGGCCCGGCGGGTTGATCGTGCCTATCGAATCGAACTCGAATCGGGTTGTTAGCCGTGAGCACGAACACCAATGATACGTGCAAGGCCTCTCCGATATGACTCGATAGGGATATCGAGCTAGATGGCGGATTCGAGTCCGATAGCCATCCCTAGCAAGACCCCTGCGGTGCAAGTCCCAGTGCTTTGTGGCTCGCATTAGCAGATCCCGTTCTTGGCGGTCCTCCAGCAGTTCATTTCGACTCCCAATTCGCTAGGATCCATTACGTCTTTTGGTCGTGAAGGTCGTGCTTGCCACAATCAGGCTAGATCCAACTTCCTCTTCGGACCACCCTGTTTCGTATTTTTAACATCTCCTAAACTGGCACATACCTTTGACCATGCGTCGTCGCTGTGCAGCACTATCCTGGGCGACAGCCGTGTACCCAAATGTCGCCTCGATAGATCAGCGAAATGTATATGTACGGGGGAATAAGAACATCAAACCTCTTCTGTGTACATATTTCCATCCACATGTAAAAACCAATCAACAAACGAAGCAACTAACGCTATAATCGACTATGGTCTGAGCTCTCCACACGAGCTCAACGTCTTCACTCATCAATCATGCCCGTGCCCTGGTACACTTTATGCTGTATCTCGCATCCTTGCCCAGCGGCTTTGAGTGTACTTCGTCGTTCTCGCTTCGGCTACTGCAGTTAACTTCTCCAGGGATTTCGTGTTCCAACCCTCGAGTCGGTAGATCTCGTCTTCTACGTTGCCGTTACTGACCTCTTTAAGACCGTGCTACTCGCCAATGTACCGATCCCATAGCTGGCCGAAAAAGAGGTTCGCCATCTACCTCGCGACTACGACCGTAATATGGAGGCGCGAGGAGCGTTGCGTGGTACAGATCGCGGCTCCTCCAACCGTGCACAGAACCGCCAGGCGTTTTGAGGACAAGCTGGACAAATATTGTCAATGGTACGCCGTTGAGGGCTCAAACTCACATTAAATGCTGGAAAGAACATTGAATTCGCCAAAGGGTACGTCTCATACTCTTCATTGAATGCTTTGTGGCTGTATGTGACATTGCGATCAGTTTTGTCAACATGAGATGGTCCCATGTAGCCACCAGCGCAGTACTGGGTGACAGGGAGAAATTGGAGATTTGCTTTCAAGGGATGTGCCAGGTTGGATATGCTCCAGTCGTAATAGACTTCCGGAACAACCTTTTCCATCAAAGTCAAGATGCGGCATCCGATCACTGAATACTTTGAGCAATGCCGATGCATTGATGGTTGGCATACCACTGTTGGTATCTGCCAACTCTAGCTTACATCTCTCTCTTCTTTCCCCTTCCGCGCGCTTAGATCCTATGAGGTCTTCATCGTCGATATTTTCACGAGGCCTCTACATGCAGGAGATAAGAATCTTACTCCACTAGATCGGCAGTCCTGAACCTGCTCACCTTGGCCAGGCCACTGGTCTTTGGCGCAAAAGTTCCAATACTCCTCCCGACCTGAGCTGCCCGTCGGCCAGAAAATCCACTCATGCGCCGTCGAGAGGTACTGGCTCGCGCTTTATGCCGAACTATGGGAGCAAGTAGATCTAGAGTGGACAATATTGCATCTATCGCATCCCAATCCATCATCGAGAATGTTGAAATGTTCGCTAGCGACCTGTTGATTGAGTCAGATTATTTGTGATGCAAATGATACAAGAACACGAAATACTAAAGCTTTCAAAGGTAATCGATCGCCATTTCTGGAATCCAGTCTGGATCCGCCATAGGATGATTGTTCTTCACCAGCCAATCCAGGTCCAGGATATAAACTGACTCTGGTTCATCGGAGCTGGGTTCAATGATATCCGAGTTGCATAGTTCAAGCACCAGTCGCAGACTCTCATTTGCATCTTTCGTCTTGCGCGATTTCGGGTTCCGAATCGGGGAAGATGGGAGGTTGACCCTATGAAATGTCTCAGCTACCTGAAGCGGAATCAGCAAAGCGAAAGTAAGGACAGACCCCGAATGAAAAAAAGAGTTGTCCGTTTCTTTCTCCTTTTTGGTATCTTGGACACGATTCAGTCGCACGATAGGAATCGAAGCACTTGTGGACCTCACTTTCGCTGATGACCTTAGCTGTCCATTTGGCTGCAAAGGGGAAAGTAGTGCAGCAGTTTATTTTCTGATTAGGATCGACCCGAAGGAGGTCACCGTAAGCCTTTTTTGACAATGACTAAATGCTCGGTCAGCTGACATCGGAAGAGGGTCACGAAAACTAACATAGTCAATAGAAACTTTTAACAACGTCGGAAAAATATTCGACACAAACAAATGCTCCTGGGCGAAGCATTGTAGAGTCATTCCTGTTTAAATTGGATATCGTTCGTACTTGCGACATGAACGAAGGAGTACGAACCAGCAACTCAGTTGATCTAATAGATTCTTCATAGTTGTGAAACGCGACAAGAGATGCCAGAATCCGCTTCTTATTTTACAAAGTCATGTTCGAAACTTTCCTTCAACTCAGTTGTGAACTACCCAATAATGTAGCGCTCTATATTCATTGATTTCGTGCCGGTGTGGAACGTGTCTGAGTAGTTCGAGAAGTTGGTCCTGTCTTCCTCAATTGGCGTGAAACATTTATACTTTACGGTGCTCCATATTTTATCGAGATTTGAGATATTCGGTCAATCAACCGGCGGGTGCTTCAAAGCTGGTCTTCCTCATGTTTGCTTTCGGAATGAGTTTGGGGTTTTTCAGTACCCCTGGTCTCTTCGAGGTCCCACTTCGACCCCCTAACAGTCTCGAACTGCCTGGGGAGGATGGTGCCTGGTGTGTTGCAGAGTTTCTGTCCCCACACCTGTCACGCATGAACCTAGAAAAGATGGCGAGAAGGGGGGACCATAGGCCTAGTCTTGGCCAAATCCATCAATGCGAGATGAGAAAGCTTCTCAGATCGGCTCCCAAGGAAACCACGAACCACAGGAGAAAACCATTCCTTTCCTTAGCGCATTTGTTGTTTGCATGTTATTCTTAAGGTTAACGAACGCTAATTTTGGGTAAGGTTCAAACGGCCATTTTTATGGATATCAATGGAATCGACATACGAAACACTGGGTGGAAAGGACCCCTTCATACATGTCCATCGCAGCGCTGAGAGAATATCCGCTTTCATCGGGTCATGAGAAGGGCCGTTTGAACTCAAGTGTGCAAGCCTCAGTCAAAATGTCCGAGACATCGTTTCCATCCAAAATGTCCGAGATATCGCTTCCATCCAAAATGGCCGAGGAATCGTTTCCATCCAAAATGTCCGAGACATCGTTTCCATCCAAAATGGCCGAGGAATCGTTTCCATCCAAAATGTCCGAGACATCGTTTCCATCCAAAATGGCCGAGGAATCGTTTCCATCCAAAATGCCTTATTGCTCGTATCCATGACAGTTTCAGGAACGGCCGTTTGATTCGACTTATTTTTCGAAATCGCCGTTTAATTCACCAGTCACCCAAATCTTTCTTTGCCATTTTTAGCGTGTTAAAGTTCACTCCTTTGTTCTCAGCCGTTTGTCGGCGATTCGAGACCGTGAGGGACCCCAATAATCTAATTGGAGATGATTCGGTATAAAAGACCATACCCCTACTCTCGTCGGTTGGACGGCGTCACCTGATATCCTGCAAAGCCGTATTTCCTCCCTGGCATACAGGCAGATAACCACCCCTGGTCTTTGGTAACCCGTCTCTTTTCCATGACAAACTGGAGATGTGAATATCATATGCTCTTTTGTTCAGAAATAGCCAACTCTGTCAATGGTAACCGATACTCCCCAATATTTGCTTTTTACCATGTCCTTTGAGGATTTGGGAACGATAGCAGACCAACCGATTGCTCTTGAGGATTTCGGATACATGTGGTCCGTCCTCTCACCACTTAAATTGAAGTTGTTGAGATGAGAATACATTAGGGGCATGTTCTCGAAAGCCCTTTCAGGAATTAAGAAGGGTCGACGGTTCGAGAACTCACTGTGGCGTCTGTGGTATGAGGAGATGTCACCGTCTGCCACTCCATTCATGCGGGCGAGGCAGCCAAAGACAATCAAGGCAGTGCTCGAGACTTTAATTCGCCTCGCCCAGGATGATTTTGTGGAAGACAACGTCGAAGCGGCGTTGGAGAAACTAGTCGAGGCGTCTCCACATTTGACCTTGGCTTTGGGCGGCGCGAGGCTGGCTTCGGGGAGGGAAAGAGATGGATGTACCGGGGGCCTAGTGTTCAAACCACGGCCACCTGTTCCACATCCCCTGGGTAAACTCCAAATCTCTCTTATAAGCGCAAGTTCCACTGTCATTTCCCAGCCGACACTTCCGACTCCAACAGGAGCATCAGACGATGCCGTTGTTGAGCGACATGACATTACTCAGTTGGGTGGATTAGGATCGCTGAAGCGGCGTAAAACCTCGAGCTCAGCAGAGCTGAAGGGAGCGATCTCACCCAACTTGACAGGTCCACCACACTTTGCACAGGAGGTGAGGGAGCCGTCTCACCAGTATCCAAGGAGGAAGGAAGCGCCTCCCATGACTCCCAGCCGAGCCGAGACGGTCATCGGTGCATCGCCTCGTTTTTCCTCAAAGCATGTTGGTCGAATGTCTCGCGATCATGTTCACAACGATTCCACCAAACCTTCGCTCTCCCGTCGCCCCAAAGCTCCACCACGGGGAGTTGACCTCCCTTCCCCTGGCTACACCAATCCGCTGAGACCTCTCCTCCCGCTCAACCCTCCGTCGCCGGAACCAGAACGACGGAGCCAACAGATATGTGGAGGGACCAGGAGGAGGAAGATCCCCTATATCCCTCCGCCAATCAAAGCCGATCCGTTGAAAGTGATAAGGGGCTTCGAAATCGTGCCTGATGATGTTTCTTCGACGAGTCTCACCCTTCCTCAGCCCTCGAGGATTGAATGGAATATGGGGGAACAGGAGAAGCAGATCGTGTCACAGAGAGGAGAAGCAAACTTGGCGCCATCGGGACCCAAATCGTTGGAGAGAGCGATGGACCTACGCCAAATTACTCATGATCAACCGTCCGGCATTGTGGCTTCTTCCTGTGTTGCTGCTTTGTCTACGCAGGCAGAGAAGAGAGAATCGCGGCCCGTTCTTCCTCCTTCGAAACTGGCTCCGATGCTGGTTTCCTCTGCGTCTGATAAACTGCACGCGACGGATGATTTGAATTGCTCAGAAGGAGAGGAGGAGGGTGATGATGATGAATGGCAGGCAGCTTTGCAAAAGGAATGGGACGAACATAATAAGGATAAGGAGACTTGGTTCGTCAAGCGTCTTGTCTCCATAGCCCACGTCACTCGTCCTTCTGCTCTCACCGCTATCTTTGATCCCTCCAAAGTTGATGAAGATCTACGCGCCAAAGCGATCTTATATCGGGAGGAGATTAAACGTCTATGCGCCGCTAGCAACATCACTACAGCTCTCGGAGTTAAGGGTACTGCGTCGAAGAGCGGCGCCGAGGATGACGGGGGGGTAGATGAAGAGGAGAAGCAGCAGTGTCGGTTGGAAATTGAATGGAAAGAACGACATGAAGTTCTAATGCCTCCGCCTCTATCACCAACGACGACTAGACGCAATATGTTGGCGGAAGAATTTAGAGAAGGTCTGTGTCGGAATCTCATCAGAGAGAGTCAGGTGAGGAGACGGAATGGAGGTTATGACCCTTGGGACTGGGCAACGGCTATCAAGGATTCAATCTGCGGAAACCCGAACAGTGCCTTGTAAGCGACGACATTAGCACTGAAGAGACTGTAGGAGACGTGAGTCAAACCGAGATTCGAGATTTTGGGAACTTCTGTCCGTACTCCAGTTGAAGAAATCAGAGACGTCGAAGATTACACCTTAACCGAAGGATCGTTCCTGTGCCTGATAGAATTCGATGGAAAGAGGTAGAAGAGCTGAAGACAGTGTTCTTGACCACATCCACCCAACTCTTCTCTCTCTTTCCAAACAAGCCATGTGGTTCTCCAGACTGAGCACACATAGGTTATTCCCCTAAAACATCAACCTATCTAACATCTTAATCCTCTTCCCCTGTTCCATCAACATACTTTTCACATCTCCACTTGCTAACTTCCTGCCTAGCAAAATAAGCATGTAGACTCCCCCAAGGTCGTGTGCTTTGATAGACTTTGACTGTCGAGTACCTTTGAGGGTTGTGGCAAGTGGATGGAAGATGGAGACCAATTTGTCGAAGACCGAGGTGAGAGACTGGGTGAAGTTTGGCGACTCCATCATGGCATTGCTGGAGCCAGCAGGTCTTCAGCTGTGTGGACTATCTATGAGGTGTTCTAGCGGGGGTAGTCCTCGCTGTGCATCTATCAACACAAACATGGAGTTGGCCTGTTTTATGCCATTGTTGGAAAGGTCACTAAAATGTCAACCCAATTTCCACTCGCCTTGGGACCACAGATCAATGGATTTCTGACACCAGCGCTGCACCCGCTGATTAGCGACAAATCTCAGGGACCTTCCACCATCATTTGTCCTTCCTTATCAATCTCCCTTCTAATATCTACCAGATGAGTTTGAAATACTTTTACCCGCTTCCAGAGGACGAATTCCAGGGGTGGAAAACTATCCTTTAGAGCTAGGTATCGCGTTTACGCATTACGATCGATATTCTACGTAGTAGAATAGAAGTCACTGGATTCTGCAAGCATGGGCAATAAATGCCGCAAACTGCATTGCCCGTCAGGTCATCACTGGGCATTGTGATCCCTTCGTAAGGCTCCGCCTTCATACTTCCCGTTAAGGGATGTGACGTTTTAATCAAAATATACCCACCTATCAAGCAAACCAAGCCCCCCTTGACCACCCATAGCGCTCTGTACAGCGTCCCGAAGCCGTATTCCTCTCCCAGCGGCAACTTCATCGTTCCAAACCGCTTGAAGTACCGGCTACCACCATCACTGGACCCAGCGCATCGTAGTAACCTCATTTGCCCAACGTTCAGCGAAATGAACCACGAATCTGTGACAATGTTCCCCCTTTCCCTTGAGTGGTCAACTGACGCGCGACTCGCAAGTCCGCGACGAGATTCACTGCGGAACGTTCTGTCCCTTCTGGCAGGGAAGATCCGAAAATTGGAACATACCACAACCTGCAGCAAACGAATGTTGTTGGGGTGATCACCATTCGATCACAAATCTCTCTCACTCAAGTCTTGTTCAAAAGGATTAGGTTCTGCGAGCGGTTGCGGTTGCGTCTATAACAACGTCTCGATACAAAGCGCAAGGGGATGTGCTGATTGGCAGCCCCTACTGTACAGCCTCACCTGGTTCGAACTCTCAGGGAACGCTTTTGATGTCCGCAAGAAAGGCTTTAAATGTAATATTTTGTGCTTCAGTATTCGCAGCGCGGTGTACGACCGCACGCAAAACATGTGGACGAAGCGGACACCATAAATCTCTACCCTTCGCAATTGGCAATTACGTTCAGTCAAGGCCCTAACAAAAGTGGGAAAGGACGGTTAGTTTGGATATAGCTGCCATTTGAATGATTATCGTAGGTACTTTTTAAATGCGTTGATGGCTGTTAGTATTGAGGGTTGTAGAAGTTATCCCGGAAAGCAACAGGTGGGTTAGGTTGATATCCACCCATAAAGACGTATGGCGGCCAGCCAAAGGAAGGGTGACGATGGATCGGGGCGAACTGTTGAAAGGGGACAGGAGAAACGCCATGAAGACCCTTGGGAGGCATTCCGCCGCCTGTCAACCTTTGATGGAATCCTCTGCCGCGATTCATCTGGTCGTTGTTTTCACCAGAAATCTTGCATTCAATCTTCTTGCCATAAGGCTTATCCCTGATCTGTGGAAGAATGGGTTTGATCTGACTGACGAGCTGACCTCCTCTTAGTGACTAACAGGTTTCGCTAGGTGACTACCTACTTTGTCCCATTGGCCGCGATCAGCATAATCGAGAGCGGTTTGACAAACGTAGTTTCCAAACGGATCTAGAAGCAACCTCCCCACACCATTATCCGCCAGGATCTCATCGATAATAGCTCGTTTTTCATCTGGACCTGCAGCGCGGATGCACTATACGGCATAATCGCTCAACAGCACAATTGTGCGAAAACGGACGCACTTTTTCAACGACGTTGGAGCTAAACCTCTGCATAGACAGAGCATAGATGTTCCCCAAGAATTGGTGAACAATAGTCTCAGTGCAGTCAGCGTTGGACAGATCCAAGCAATGCTGAATAACGTAGTTGCCTGTTCGAAAGTGTCAATCACAATCCTCGGGGAAGGCGGAACAGACCGAAAGAATCTTGAACCAATATGAGAGAGTTGTCGATGACCTCCTTGACTAGTTGAGCCCTCTGCGAATGCGTCCCACGATCGATGCATTGTTGAAAGACGCAGCAGCCGTATCGATCGGTTGCAACCTTAAGACAGTTAGTGGACACCGCATTATAGATGAACTGAGAGGAATAAAATTAGTTGGTTTGCCATTGTGAGCGAAACAAACCTGGTTGTCTTGCGGAGCCAGGTGATCGAGGCACTTCTCGATGACATGCTGTCCACGCAGGTCTCGAATTAAGGTGAACACGTTCAAGTTAAGACCAGCGACCAAGCTCATGACCTGGCTTCGGGTGGAAAGGTAATCGATGATGTTCTGGACAGCTCGAGTTCCGTGCGTGTTCAACGAGATGGAGACCAGTTTGTTGGAAATAGACTTGAGGAGTGCGTCTCGCTGCTCATCAGAAGATAACTGGAATAGCTTCTGGGAGAGATGAGTGCTAACTGCTCCATGAGTTATGAGGATAAGATCTCCTTCCGTAGAGAACAATTCGTACAGCGACCCATCATCAATTCACTGAAGTGGGGAAGAGCTCCTTGTTGATCAGATCACGATGCTTGGGGTTACCTTCCTCCAACTGCTTTTGAAGGTATCTGCTGCCGTCTTGACCCTGGGACAGTAAGTACAACCCACCCTGTAGATCTTCGAGCCTCCGAAGGCTGGCATGAAGGTTGCAGCCATACGATTGATGTCCTTTTGATTTCCAGTCCGTAAAATGAGAGTGGAATAGAGAGCTGAAATTTCCAGCGATGCAGGTCTATCAAGCCGTCAGCTTCAGAAGGCAAGCCAAAGCTTGAAACTGATCCCATACCTTGGAAATCGCATCGGTGACAGCATCAAGGGTTGGGGAAGGTGCTCTCGGAATGGCGCTTTTGACTGGAACATGCGGGTCCTGGTCCTTGTCCTCTCTCACCAATCCCATGGATCCTACACTGAGCCGCATCACCGATTCATAAGTGCGTAGATGATCGGTTTGTGCAGCAATTTGAAACGGAAACTCAAGCGAAGCTTCTGAGCAATTAGTCTCACGACTGAGAGGAGAGCACCGGATTGCTGTACCAGACAGCACATTAGCGGAAAAGTTCTGGGTCTGTTTATCGGCAACATTGGTGCCGCCGTTCGCAGTCCTAGTGCTCGTCGCAGGTCCAGCGCCAGGACAGTCCTGAGGTTTAGGCGCCAAATCCAATACAGCTAAAGAGGAGAGAAGTCGGCATTCCACCTCGACTTGATCAGAGTTTCCAAGGCTGGTCTTCTTGTGCGCGTGAGAGTGAGTCGTAGGAACGATGTGATTCTCAACTTCGATGCGTTGCTTTCTTGTTCCGGGATTATGTTGACCCTGCCAATTATTGTCAATGAGTACTGGGTGATGCTAGAGATCAAGAACTCACAGCGACCAAAGCCAGATCCTTCGGCTGCGAGCAGATGATAGAATCAGAACATCTCACGATCTCAACATTAACCTCACGTCAAGCACTTCTCTGAGCCAACCGCTCTTCTGGCCATTCGCACTGTTACCGTTAGCACTAAGGCCCACGTTCCTTTCGTTGAGACATGGCGGATGAGGGCGAGAACCTGGAAGGACGCCATGACCAAAAATGGAGCTGTTGCTCTTCGTCGCTCCAGCGATTCCGTTAACTGGAAGCAAGTTATCGGCGAAAGGAGACTGCTGAAGCCTAGGCTCAAATTTGGTCACTCCTAAGGAAGGGAGGGTTTTCGAATTCGTGAGGTTGCGGGGATGTGCCTCACTTCTGGAGTGTGAACAAACGAGCCAAGATTGGGAAGAGAGAGGAGAAACATGCTTCTGTTGCGTGAGTTTATTAGACAGTCGACCGCGAAGCAAGGGGACTCTTACAGGCGCTTTGCCTTGAGGCGGGGCTTCCCAATCACTCTCGATAGACATTGAGGCGGGTAACGTTGAAGCTGAAGTATTTGACTTGAAAGTTAGACGTGGCTCAGAATTGGAGGGTCGTTGGGGATTTGCGATGATGGATACTTGTTAAAAGGCAGCCGCGGGGAAGGATGAGAAAATGCACCAGTAGTTCGTTATCAGCGTGACTGGCATGACCGTCCATTTATAGGAAGAGCCTAGCCGTATTGAATTATCGTTCTGAATGACACACAATAGGCTGGATCAACAGTGGCTGATTTTTGGATAAAGTTCAAACGGTCTTGTATGGGTTGTATCAATGAAATCGACATGCGAAAACGAGGTGGAAGGATGTCC
>MU271896.1:0-16703 GCA_021432655.1 Atractiella rhizophila
ATCTTACCACTCAGGCCATATTGGAGGATCGTCCTATCCCTACAATAATCACAAAGTGTATTGCTGCCGTTGAAGCTATCGGTACGGATTTCATTTCTTGTATCATGCAAACCGCTGACCCTCCGTCAAGGGATGGAATACGAAGGGATCTATCGGAAGACAGGCGGATCGGCTCAAACGAAACTCGTCACAGCTTGTTTCGAAAAGGGTGAACCGTTCGATCTTGAAGATTCGGATCGCTTCAACGACATCGCTGCAGTTACCAGTGCATTCAAGAACTACCTTCGTTCACTTCCTATTCCTCTTTTCACCTTTGAGCATCATGAGTCCTTCATGGCCGTTGCAAGTGAGTTCCTCCCATCCATGGTGCTTGATTTCCAGTTCTGACGATAGTATTCAGCCATGTCAGAGGCAGACGGTCGAACGGAGGTGCTCGAGAAGCTTCTTCATATGCTACCCGAGATTCATTTCAACACTGTCAAGTTCATCATGACCCACTTGCATAGAGTCCACCTGGCCTCAGAGGAAAATAAAATGACATCTTCCAATTTGGGAGTCGTGTTTGGACGTGAGTCTATCCTTCTGTTCGTATTCAGATGAAGCTGACATGATCTGGTGAAAGCGACTTTGCTGCGGTCTTCGAATCCCGCTAGAGAGTTTTCTGATATGGGATCCAAAGCTAAAATCGTCGAAGTTCTCGTCGAGAACGCAGTTCAATTATTCTCACAGCCTTATCAGAGCTTTTTCTAACTTGTGATTATCTCCGTTTGTCATGTTTACAGAAAAGGAAAATGAAGAGGACAATAATCGAACTTGTTTCAGTTAGCTGTTTGTGTTCATAGCACTTTCTGTTGCGTTCGGTTTCTCTTCGTCTTTTCACACTCCTTCTTTCGATTTACCATCAAGGCTGTCAAGATGAATTTCGATACTATTGTTTTGATAACTCCAGGCTTTTCTTTCCGCTTCGTCACGTCCTTAACTTGTTTTCTCTGCATCGAAGGTAACTCTGGCCAGTCCTAGATTTTGTCTCAAGGCTTTCTTTGTCGCCATTCTTCTTTCCGTTTGTGATTTATGGTTGCTCCTCTTTCGCCTTTGTTCGACTATCGTCATCCTACTTCATGTCGTTGATACCCCACCTTACCGATTGGTTTTCTTTCAGGCTGTTGATTACTATACATTGGGACTCGTTTGCAGAAATGGAATGTGTCCTCTCACAAGACAACTATCTGCCGTTTGATGCATGCAAATGAGCAATTTCCGAAAGAGGAAATGCTTAATCTCACGCAAACTAAACTTGAGAGAACCAACACCTCAGGTTGCGGACGGTCATAAAGCAGCCATGCAATCTCCCATGTATCCCTCACCTCTCTCTGCGGTGCCACGAGATCGTTCCTCTCTCGCTTCGCAGCTGACTGTGGACTCCTCGCATTCGAGCACCCGTTTCTCGACACTATCGGTGGGCCCCAGTGGCAGTGGTAGTGCTCCCTCCAGCAAGAGGACGTCCTTGATTTACGACCGTCCAATCAACAAAACGAAGAATTCCGAGGTTGCTCTGAGCGCTTGGGAGTTTTGGTTCAGTGAGATTGTGCAGTACACCCAAGGACGAGTCGCGGGGATTGCTGATTTTGAAAAGAAGTTCGTCTTTCTCTTCTTGATACAAATGTACAAGTTGATTCTTCTTTGCAGGTTGAATACGCTGGGTTACCGCGTAGGATTGTCCCTCGTCGAGCTTTATCCTCTCCGGGATTCCTTACACAGTTCTTCCTCTTCCTCCACTTCCTACCTCTCCCGCTCTGCTCCACCGACACGGATCCTCCGTCTCCTTCCCCTCCTCTCCTACATCCACACCACGCTCTATCGGCACCTCTTTGGACGAGCAGCTGACAGTCTCGAGAAGAGTACGGATAATGAGGACGAGTACATGTTGGGAGATAACAACCCGACACTCACGAGGAGCATCAATGTCCCAAGAGAAATGAGCCAGCTTTGTTGTATGGCTTTTGTGGCGGGTATCGTGGAGGCATTCATGGATGGAATGGGGTTTGTACGTTTGTGCCATCCTGTCTTACCTTCAAAAGAGCATTGACGCATATCCTGGGCAGCCTGCACGAGTAACAGCACACAATGTACCAACGGACCAGTTCCCAAGAAAGTGCATTATCCTGATCAAACTAGACCGGTTCGGTTTTCCCTCTGCTGCCTTGCGTGTCTGAGAAACTTGGATATTCAGGTCAGTGATGGAACGAGAAGCAGCATTCTGAAGTCGAAGGATGTACAACACTTTTGTGACTTGCAATATGATGGGCACCGATGTAAAAAGATCCACTCTAGAGTGGCGATAGAAACTGGGACAAGAACTAACGGCGACGGTCATCCCTATTCCTGTCGCTATACCGTGGTCGCTTCCTCTCCTCATCCCGTTCCCGACTTCGACTTCTGCTCCTCCGCCGACTGCGCTCCTTGTCATATGTGTCCCTGTCCCGTCCTCCATCCCTCTCCCTCGCATGATCTCTCTCTCGCTCTCTCCTCCCTCCCCACCCACTATCCCTCTCCCTTCCACCATCCCATTCCCTTCTTTTCTGCCTCTGCCTACCATCATCACGATCCACGTCCATCCCCACACCTTTCCACCGTTGACTCGCCTCCGCCTCCCTTTCATCCTGTCCTTTTGGAGGGAAAGGACAATCCTTCCGTGCGTGATCGAGGTAGCCACAATTGTAGCAGCCTTGTTGTTGTTGATTTGACTGGATTCCGTAATAAGCGCCTTCGCCTTTTCGGCCACCTTTTTCGGCTGCCCATCCAGCTTGTCGGTCCGTCGTGTCCTAATCAGAAAATTATTAGGGATGCGTCGTGATTGAAATACTGAGATAGAGAAGACGAACCTCAGCTACCAAATGAGTCCATTTCGTCTGCGACATCTTCCCAAAGTCTCTCACTTGTAAGACTTTCGGAAGAGCGGTCGCATCTTTGATCGTCCCTTCAGTAGGTGCAGAATAGTCGTGCTTCTTCATAATCTCGTCATCCTAAACCCAAATTGTTAAGGCTTCCTTCCAATCGGGGAGGGGAAAGGGAACGAAACGTACGGCATAAAAAGCACCCTTATGATGATATTTCTGCAAAAAGACTTGCTTGCCCTTCTGCTTCTCCTCCCTCGTCTTCCGTGCATGCTCTAAATCTTCTTTGAGTCTTACAGCTTCTGGCAACGCGCGGCGGGCTTCAACTTCCTCCCGCTCTTTCTCCCGCCTGTTGATCCCGTTAGAAAAGTGAACCGTACGAGGAGATTAAGGGACATACGCATAACGCTCCTCTTTATCCCTCGCAAGTCGCTTGAGCTCCCTCAGCTTCCATTCCTCGAATTCCGCCTCCGGATCAAGTCCATCCGTATCGTCAAGGAAAGGAAATATATCTTCTTTCTCCTCTATCATCCAATAGACATCAAAGCGTCAATGCGGAATTCACAATGGAGAGGAAAAGGGGAGGAGAAAGGAGATAAACGCACTGTCAGCTAATGTACGGGACAAGGTTTCTTCCACCAGTTTATGTGCCGACGCTTTACGTTCCGCCTCTTCTGCAGCTCGACGTGTCTCCTCTTCCTCGTACGAAAGGGTGGTCAGTGCAGTGTTGCGGTCTCGTCTGTAGGTGACATCAGCTAACGTGGGTAATGTAGAAAACAGACACACTTTGAGATAAAAGCCGGTTTGTAGAGCGGTTTGGGTGCAGGTTCTTCTTCACTAGATTCCTCTGATGAAGACTCTTCCGATTCGGATTCCTACACATGTTGAGTTAATAGGGCAGTTCAGCAAAACAGCATCAAATAAATACGTGCCTCTTCCTCCTCCTCCTCCTCTTTTACTCGACTTAAGAGCTCTTCAGCCTCCTTCTTAATCCTCATCTCTAATCTCCCAAATACCACATTATCTACCATCCAGCTTTGCATTGCTGGAAACAACCGGAAAGACGTACCTTCGTCAAACCTCCTCCTTTCTTCCTCCACCAATTTCTCATCCTTAATCACGACTTTCGCTTTCGCGACTTTCTTTTTCTGTCCAATCACCCGCGCTGCAGCAGGGACGGTCAAATCCACCACCTTGTCGCCCCCAATTCGCCGCTCAGGCTCCTCCTCCACCTGCACTTGGGCAGCATCGTCGTTCTCTGAATCTGAAGTATCGCTCGCTGGGAGAGTCGCCCCCTTCCCTTTTCTATAACGTGTGGCGGCGCGGGTGGGTGCTACTGCTGGTGGAGGCATTCTCAAGTGTGGCTGAAGAGGATGAGCAGGAGACGTCAAATCTTATCTCTCAAACCTCACCATCACGTGTTATTTTCGCGCTTTCAGCAAAAGGAATGATACCTCTCTAATAAGGATCTACGGTGAAGCTTTCAAGCTTGTGGAGCGTGTTGCATTTTGCGTAATATGACGTGTCTGGTCTCTCTCTATCTTCTATTCAGCTGTTGGCAATCTTCCTTTCTGGTCGTCGCTCGCCAATTTCAAGTTACAAAGGGAGTGCGAAACTATGCCAACTGTTCGCGATTATCTAAGTCTGAGCGCTGAGCGCTGAGTTGTTGCAGATACTCAAGAAAGCTCGTGGCCACTTTGGCAGTGGCTGGTGTGTCTCGCTTCCAAACGTCAACGTCCCCACTTCATGTGATAGGAAGGTACGAGCTGGACAAATCAAGGAAAGGGAACAAGTTTCGCAACATCGACGCAGGAAGGTCATTGACCTTCTCGCGAACAGGTCGCGATTGAGCAGGGCTGCAACCTACTGCTCTGGATTGAGAAGCCCCAAATTCTTCCTCCAAATCCACCCGTTTGGGCGGCCGACCATCTCATTATTCAGCTTCCACTATATTGAAGCGCATCTTATCCAAACAGATCATTTACACGGGAGCAGTCGCGAAGAAGAAAACTCGGGACATCCAACCCGCTCATCAGCCTGAGCTCCCAGTTCCGTGTACGAACACCGTACTACCTCCGCAATCAAAACCTGTCCCCCACGATCCTTTGTGCCCCTGAGTGCGGAAGTAAGTATGTACATTGGTGCTTTCTTGGCTGTTCGTTGGAGCTTCTGGAGATCTTTCATGCCCATGGACATGGGGAGAATCGAAGTTTTCGGACGGATGGTTTGGCATGGTCATGTTGGTCGTCGATTGCGGGGGAGCATCCTCCTCTCCCGAGGACGCCCGCAAATGTCATAAAAGCGATTGATCTGATTCCCACCTCAGCTTCACGCTTTCAAGCCCAAGCCCAGCTCGACTTCTTCCCCCAACAAAAAACTTCGCTAGCAACTTTCGAAAAGAAAACAAAACTGAACATGGCGGCAGTTATCGACCACAATTCGATCGACCATATCGATGTTGCGATAAGGACCAATGGCAAACACCCAACCCATCCCAAGCCTCACGTAGACTGGGAGGAGTATCTCAAGCTCCATAAAGAGAGCCTGGAACAGCCAGAGAAGTTTTGGGACCGTGTACGCCGTTTCCTTCACGGTTTTAATTGTTGAGATGCTGAAGTAAGCAAGGTATGGTAGATGGCAAAGGAAAACCTCTACTTCCACAGGCCGTACACCACCATTTCGGCAGGCGGCTTCGAGGAAGGAGACATCCAATGGTTTGCCGAGGGGGCGTTGAACGCATCGTACAATTGTGTAGATCGCTGGGCTTACACTCAACCTGACACTGTACGTCCAATTCTCACTTCGTCCCAAAGTTTGCGAGTTGACAATAGTACAGGCGGCCTTGATGTATGTCACCATTTCTTAGAAAACCTGACGGGAGCTCATTTGACCTGCAAAAAGATGGGAGGCAGATGAGCCGGGACAACACAAGACGGTCACATACCGCGAGCTGCTTCAAGAGGTGTCGCGAATGGCGAATATTCTCAAAGACCTCGGTGTGAGGAAAGGCGATGTGCGTACATCCCTTGCCACTCCGTATTCTGTTTTATGACGACGCTCTGCAGACCGTCGCGATTTACCTTCCCATGATCCCGGAAGCAGCCACCGCTTTCCTCGCCTGCGCTCGAATTGGAGCCATCCACTCTGTCGTCTTCGCCGGATTCTCTGCCGAATCTCTACGAGACAGGATCAACGATTGCGGTTGCAAAGTGGTGATCACAACAGACGAAGGTAAGAGGGGGGGAAAGACGATTGCGACAAAGAACATCGTCGATGCGGCCCTCAAGGAATGTCCTGGAATCCAGAAGGTGTTGGTCGTGAGGAGGACTGGTGGAAAGGTTGAGATGAAAGAGGGCAGGGATCTCTGGTGGGAGGAGGAGAAGCTGAAGGTCAAGCCTTACTGCCCGGTTGAGGTCATGAGCTCTGAGGATCCGCTTTTCATCCTTTACACTTCTGGTACGTCCCTTTTCGAGAGCTTGCTTTGAGTGGTTGCTGAAATGCGAGATGTAAACCAGGATCGACCGGAAAGCCCAAGGGTGTCCTTCATACTACCGCTGGATACCTTCTTGGCGCTTGTATCACGGTCAAATATATTTTCGACGTACATCCAAAGGATATCTTTGCCTGTATGGCTGATGGTTTGTCCTCTTCTTATCTTCTCAAGTCTAAGGTGATCTGATTTCTGCTGTGAAATCAAGTCGGATGGATTACTGGTCACACCTACATCATCTACGGACCCCTCTGCAACGGTGTTACCACCGTCATGTTCGAGTCTACACCTGTCTACCCCACTCCAGCACGCTACTGGGAGACGGTTGAGCGGCACAAGATCACACAATTCTACACCTCTCCCACAGCCATCCGTCTTCTGCGAAGACAGGGAGAGCAACACACCAAGAACAACAAGATCGACTCCATCCGGACCATCGGCAGCGTCGGTGAGCCCATCAACCCAGAGGCTTGGAATTGGTATTGGGAGCACGTTGGCCAGAAGGAAGCTGCTGTTGTGGACACTTATTGGCAGACCGAGACGGGCAGCATAGTCATTACTCCTCTTCCTGGAGCCACGCGGGTCAAACCTGGTTCTGCTACATTCCCCTTCTTCGGTATCGAACCTGTTCTCCTTGACCCTGTCAGTGGAAAGGTGCGCTCATCTCACTCCTCATTATAACCTCGCAAACTCATGTTGTTACATTGCAGAGGGTGGAAGGCGAGAAAGACGTCGAAGGTGTCCTCGCAGTCAAACGTCCCTGGCCATCCATTGCCCGCTCTGTCTGGGGAGACCACGCCAGGTACCTTGAGACCTATATGAAGCCGTACAAGGGCTACTACTTCACGGGCGACGGTGCCGGAAGGGATAAGGACGGTTACTGGTGGATCCGTGGACGAGTTGACGGTTCGTTTCCATCTCTTCTTTCCTTGCTCTTTGTGAGCTGATGAGATGGAATGTACCCCAGATGTTATCAACGTCTCTGGCCATCGTCTCTCAACTGCTGAAATTGAGTCGGCCCTCATTCAACATCCTGGAGTGGCAGAGACTGCCGTTGTCGGCGTTGCTGATGACTTGACAGGCCAAGCCGTCTATGGTCAGTACTTCCCCTCGATCAGCAGCATATTCAACCCTGAAATTTGACGGATAAAACAGCCTTCGTCACCCTGAAGCCTGAGTTCAAATATGACGAAAACCATGAAGAAGGGCTTGTGAAGGAGCTCGTCCTCCAAGTTAGGAAGACAATTGGTCCCTTCGCCGCGCCAAAGAAGATCTGCATCGTCCCTGATCTACCGAAAACTAGGAGCGGAAAGATAATGAGGAGGATCATGAGAAAGGTGGTTGCTGGGGAGGGAGACCAACTTGGTGACCTTTCGACCCTTGCAGATCCATCAGTTGTAGATGCGATTGTGAGCTTTTCGATTCTCTTCTACTGACGAATATAGACTAATTCGCGTTGCGCCGAAAACAGAAAACAAAAGTTGGGACCATGAAGTAACGCGTGTATAATTTAAACAGTGACGGATTTGGGATTGATATTGGTACTCGAACTTTGACTTTGCCTGCTCTCAATTGACTACACTTATCAGTACGACAATTGTATTTCTTAACATTTGTGCGTGTGTGAATGAAATAGCAATCGAATTATTGAACCTCCATGAAATTTATTAGGGTATCGGATGACAAAGAACATCAACGATATCTACTGAAAACTAGGTGGCAGACCCTGCGCCAACTAATCAAAAGCCAAAGTCCCAGATTCTGTCCCATAAACGGAGTCAGAGATGACGGGATGACGAGCTAATAAACATACCTGACCAGATGACTGATTGTCCCGCTGCCAATACGATCGATATAAAACAGGAAATAAAAGGTGTGCCATATCAAGCCTCATTTCTGGCAGCTTCTGCCTCCCTCATTGCCTGACAGAGGTGTGTCAAAGGATCGTATCGTCCTAACATCTGTTGTCTGATACGACAATTGGCAAAATGTTCCTGTATCCAGCGTCCAGATCAGTCGATGAGTTTGCGCACTCAAGACGGCAGCATTTACGAACCTTGATGATAGCAGGCCGTTTCTTTGAATTTACGGCTATGCGATCCCAGAATAAGGATTAAAATGGTCAGATAGCGAGAAACATTACAGAATCTACAGTCCGTCACACACTCCTGCGCTAACAACCAAATATTTAAACTTGTTGTCGGGTGAATCTCAGCCTCTCCCTTCCAACAGCGGTTGAAAGTGCCTGAGGAGAAGGTGATGCGTGTAGTGAAGGAGGCCGCCGCTGAATCGCTCGCGGTAACAAGCTTGAGCAGCGCGTCTTCCGTTATTACTACTCCTAAGGAAGAAGAATAATAGTAGACTACGGAATCCTCGTTTGGTTCTATGCCTTTCAAAAGCAAAAGAGAACCTTGAATGTCAAAGCCACGCGACAAGCTTAGACAGCTAACTCACGCGTAAAAATTTGGTCGCGCGTTGTCATCGTCATCCGTCCTCTTTTCATTTGTTATCATTACCACTACATCCTTCTACAACGATCTTTTAAAGATGTTCTGATGTTGTGAGGTAGGAAGTGTCGGAAGACGAGATTCCACGGCCAAAACTTCGAGTTTTCAACATCCTGCCTTCCTCCCCGCCGCAGGCCATTGGTAGTTGACTCGTTGAAGCTGAACAGCGCTGAATGTTGGGCCAGCGTTCCCAGAGCTGCCTGAAACTCGCTCGTTGCACGGATATCCAGAATTTGGCAGGAAACAACAACTGCCGTCTGCGTAGCCTCCGGAGAAAGCGATATGTTGCAAGAAGGCGCGAAGCCAAATTTCATCGGTGAGATCGCCGTCGGGGAGGAGCTTCGCGTACAACAACTCCCTACAATCCTTTTTGACTGCTTTGCACCGAAGATTCGACGGCTTGGTGTCATGATTCATCTTGCCCTTTCCCAACAGTGTAGACGAGAAATATGCTAGACCGTTGAAAAGAACTCCCACCTTTGGATCACGATGTTGCCATGATGTATGATGCCAGTGGTCGCGTCGAAAATGCATGATTTTGTTCTTCCTACACTTTCACTTGTCACTTTTGCATTGTTGCATTGCGGTTCTTGTAGATCTCGCGTCGGGACTCAGAACTCTCGTTCCCTCCTTCGGACGATTTGTCATTCCGTGTACCTTCTGTTGGTGGTTCTGTTTTCGTTTCCAAGCCTCCTTCCGTGTCATTCGCAGGTCGGGGACTGGCAGCCCGTCACGATCCGTGTGGCACAGCTCGTCTCTGAACTCAACATTGCAGCAGGAGAACGTCGTGCAACATAGCTACCGCTCTACTCCGTCAAGGACGGGTGTGCAATTACCGTCGCTGGTCGCTGAGGACTTTGTACTACCAGTATATCTCAGTATCGGTAGCGATGCCTTCACTCCTCCCCAGTTCCAACAGGCTGACAAGCAAGAAGCGATTGCATTGATAGGGGAGATGGATGGTCCGAGCAGGTCCGAGACTGATCGCGCCAAAGCCAGGCATTTGAGGGGGATTGACTCACTTCTGCCTACTATTTGCTGTATAACGGGGATCAACTAGCAAACATTGGTCGTTAGCATGGTCACTTGGCCTGTAATAGAAGCTAAATAATCAGCTGCTTCGCGCCGTGAATGTAGACATTCGTTTTTTTTTGTGTGGCCATTCGCTTGGGATTTAGGAGTCAGGAAGGCCATCACTTGAGCCGACGTGCCATGTATTTCGAAGTCCTCAGAGCTGTAAAGCCGTTGTTAAACGAATTGGCACACGATGGCCGGCCGAACAATGCTTTGCGAACCTAGCAAACAGCCTAGTGTGATGAAAAAACATTACTTCGATCAGACGGAAGCCAACATGGTTGTCCTCAACAACCACTGAATGGTATCCAGCATATGCTCTATGATATCTAGGGCAGAAGAACTTAGAATGCAATGCACACTGCTCTGTCAATATCGGTTAGAGTCATCATCCCTTCATGATTGAGAGTGAAATAAAAGCACGCGATGGGGGAAAGCGAGGAAGGAACACAAGATCCAGATCCATACTGTGGGGGACACGGAACGCATTGACAGATGACGACAAGAAACCAATTATTCGATAGTGAGATCTTCTCGCTTCCGACTGAAAAGTGTTAAATGAACGGAAAGGGCTCGAGGAGAACAAAGACGACATTGTGTACTACTTCTCCGAATCCCTCACGCGCCTAATCACAGAGACTGCACTTCTTGACCTTCTTATGGCGGGAGATCCTTTAGCAAGCACCTACGATGTTCGAATCTCCTTTCCTCCTCTCACCGTTACGCGCTGTTGGGTGGGAGAAAAAGAAATTGACCCCACGAACTCTTTCAATAGCTGGCTATTGGGACAGAGTTGTGTTGGAGTTTGCCGCTTTGGTAATTTACTTCCCATCCATAGACAAAGCTCATTGCTCCTCCAGCGGTAACAAACAAGAAAAGACCAGCTACGATCAAGGAACATTTTATCAGCTGCAGGACGAGGAAACAGATGAATTCAGGGAAATATGACCCTCTTGCACACTTATGCAGAATGATGAAAGAAGCTGGGGGTAGTCGATAGCGACTGTCCAGGAGGACAACCATCTGTTTATCTAGGTTTTTCTGTCTGTGTGTTAGTAGCATTCTGTGATATGATCATCCTATCTTAGAAAAGTCGTCTCTCTCGTTTATGATGTGCCACCTCACTCTCGCGCATTCGCCTGTGTGAGTGGATGTCGGAAACCCTGCTTGGGAGGTTACCTCCCTATGACTACAGAACTACACGAAGCATCGTGTTCTGCCGAGTAAGACGAGTTCTACAACATTATGCTAAGAGAGCGAAGATTGTCTATTCCACTAAATGGTACGCCGAGAATTCGTATCTAACTGGAAACCACTCCTGTTCGATATTGCAATTACCACAAAAACCAATATCAACTATGAAAGGGCTTACAGGCACTGTTGATCCACCCTCAAGACCCAATACAACGCTTCACTTTGGTTCCCTCCCATGGGCAGTATATCGGACCCTCCGTTGGGCTTGGCTTGGGTTTGGCTAATCTGCTTGTCGGAAGCTCAAGATCTTGAGGAGCAGGGAGAGCCGCCACGACTATAAGGAGGGGAAAGAGAAAAGCGAGAAGCTGCATCATCTTCGTATATGGCAAGATCAGCCTCGCAAAGAGAACGAGAGTGGTATGGCTCACAAAAGCTCAGCGCAGAGAGGATGAAGGGCTTCCTGTGGTGCTGACGGTAAGGGTAATAAATACCAGGAACACTTGCTCGTCCTTTTAACTGTACATTTTCCCAAACCTTTCCTAACGTTTGTGGGTCTCTGACTCCGGAACAACTGTACGGGCAACAAGGGCCAAGCCACATCCAAGAGAAATTATCTCCTGTGCTGGACAATGCTATTGAATTCCTTCGGGAAGGCCGAATGCGAATTGTGGAACACAAGGCAGTTATTCCGAACTCGGTATCATCCCATCAAAAGCAAACAATGAGCCAATATCAACATCCGATGTTGGGACACAACTCAAACAGATATGTCAATGATACCCAAAAGCTCTGAGCGGTAGAATTCAACGTAGCAAAGGTGGCAGCAACCTTATTCGCTTTCGTCTCCAACGCAAAGAGAAACAGAATGGATGCAAGGATGAGCTCTCTCATCTGGGTCAGTCACGAGAATGTTCGATGAGTCATATTGTTTTCTTCCTTGAGACAGTACAGAGAACGCGTTATCTAAGAATTCACTGCTACGGCACCACCTGATAGAACAATTACAAGTTGTACTCCTAGCAAATGAAGCTATTGCGAAAACTGAGCCAGAACAAACGAAGAACCGCATGACGAGAATGAAGAGAGTGACAATGACAATGGTCCGTTCCACTGCTCCGCGAATGTCAAAGAGTGGAAAGGGGCTTGGGCTTCATCCGAGCAGGATAGGCACTTGTCCATGAGAGTTAGCAAACATTTTGATCTTGACAGAAATCTGTACATGTGCGAAGCTCCTCAAGAGCCAATGCAGCGCTTCGCCTTAGTCCCGTCCCATGGGCAATACTTGGGACGGTTGGTGAAGAGCGGTGTCGTCGTAGTGGCAGTAGCGGAGGTAGTAGTGGAGGTAGTAACGGCTGCCTTAGCAGTTGGCAAAGCTGCGCCAAATGCGACGAGGAAAGAGAGAAGAGCGACGACTTTCATGAGCTTCACGCAGAGAAACACGTATCAGGCTTTTCGGCTCTGAAAGAGAGAAGACAATCAACGGCTCACGAAAGCTGCAAACAATGCTATGGATTACTCAGGATGACGAAGCGTTGAGCAAGGGAGTGCTATCTGCGAAGGAGGTGCCTCTTTTAAGGCAATTTGCAACGTTGGTGGGTCTTCATGAAAAAAGAGCGGACCTGAGCTCTCCGCAGACGACAAAAACATCCCGCATTCAATTGTCTCTCAGTCCACCGCACTGCCTCCCTCCTGTTCGCTGCCATAAATAGTGAGGGAGGAAGGAAAGTCCAAAACTTTATTCGCTAATGACCAGGATTTACATGCAAACATGGATAGATCTGCCACGGCACGGCGTAACCGAATTATTGAACATATTGAATGCCAGATTGAACAGTCCACGCACCGCGCACACGAGAGACCCTGCATTCCAACCGATAATGCTCACGTTTGTCAGCAGATGCTGCGGTTTAACACCAATCCCCAAACAACTCCTGCATATTCTTCACCTGCAAGGACGTCGATACCATGACACTACGGTTTGAATGAAATGAAAGGAATGAAAGGAAGATTTTGAGGTTGTTCAAACCGTCTCATCATCCCGTGCCACGGAGTAAAAATAAGGTTTGGCCTCTGGCCATAAAACTAGGCTTAAAGAGAAACTCTCGATCTCAACAAATTCGAAAGGGCAGGTTTGTCTAGATATTCTGGATGGTATCTTTATGTATCAGGAAGACCAGAATGAAATCTGGGAAGACACAGTGTCCACCAAATCAGCATTGCTACTTTCAACCCTGTCTCTGAATCCGAGTGTTAATTCGTGCTCTTCGAGCTGTTCCTATTTCACGCCGGTGTCTGATTATTGTCAGAACAGTTTAACTTCACGCATCAACACAGTCAACCACGCAGAGGAATGTCGCTTGTCGGTTGGATGGCATTTTTGGGTGCCACCAGTAATCCGAGAAATATTTCATTCCGTCATCCCGGTCAGCCTGCTTTGGATTTTGCTTTCTCCCTCCGCTACTGTATTTACCTACAGATGCTCTAAGAGCTCACGGCTAAAATCAATCGCTTGAGTCCAAGTTGGTTTTACAACTCTGAGTTTAGACGAGCCTGCGCAATCTCCAAAAGGAAAAAAGCTTACATTAAGCTACCAAGCTTCTACCCTTGCGACAAATCTTTGACCCAGTCTTCCACTTCAGAAGTCTGGCAAAAGCGCGCTAGTTGTAGCGTTCTCTAGTTAGCCTTCAGCAACTAAACCTCCTCACCTGTGAGAGACCTGAACCAAACTTTCGTGTATTCCGATTGTAGAGGAGAAGAGACTGTCTTGAGGAAGAGTCGGGTAGGCTGGATCCGAGAGGAAGCATGAGGTCGGCAGAGTGAAACAGTCTTCAGAACCTCTTCATTTTTTGGGTACTCACGTGTGTTTTCCTTCATGGGAACTCCCCTTTGCATTGGTGTGTGTCATCCAGTGGCCTGTGTGAGCACGTCTATGTCTGTGTAGATTCGGCCGGCGCAAAAACCAGGCATTCCACAGCCCAACCCATCCAAAGTCTGCAGGCAGCTGCAAATGTAGCCTTGTAGTAGACTTATCGCGGTAGAGTCATTAAATGCTTTCAACATTCATTTCAGGTGTGTTCAGCCTAGCATTCGTGATACTGCTTGAATGAGACTCCGTCTTACTTGGGAAGCTGTGATGCTTGTTATGTCGCACGAGAGTGTCACGTCCTGCCTTCTTCCAGGTCAACTGCAGTTCATGTTTTTGTTCATCTCACGAGAGCACCGATCTAACAGGGTCACGACAGTGGGCCTCGGCTCGTTCTCCGACCTTTGAATGGGAGTTGGAGAATCCAGCTTCGGCTTCAAGCCGTTTGGATAACCTTCCAACATTCTCCTAGATTCTCCACAGATATGAATGTCAGAACTTTGGGCGGGGCTTCCTCTTCTCCCCTCTAGTCTTCTGCCGGTGTCGTCCCCTTCTTGTCGCTGTCTCTAGTCTGCAGGCTCAAAGCCGCTTACTCTTGTACTGCCCAACCTAATCTCCGCACGCCAGCAAATCTTGGGTGACTTCTTTTCGTGATTCTCACGCTCACCACTTATAAAAGCCAGACCGGGCGAGACCGTTGCACTTCCCCTCAAAGTCAACGGACAGCAGATTACAGCACTCGCCTCAACGGCTCTCATCGTCAATCTTTCACCCTAAAGGACCTCCGCCCATCTGATCTGCTCACTGTGGCGAACTGGGACATTCAGATCGGTGGAGCTGTTGACGGACTTCTTCAATAAGGTCAAGCAAGCTCTGCACAGGGACACCACCGGCTACAAATAACTCTCATTCCCCTTTGTTCTCCAGCGCCAACCTCCTCGATAATCCTTGCAGCGAAATTCATTGACGGTATGAGTTCTGCCACAGACTCGCCTAGGCTGGAAGAAAAGGGTGGGATGATCGTGAGTATTAGGATCCTTGGGAGATCCCTTGCACTAGCTTTTTGACTGACCAACGCCATCTAGGCTGTTGCAGTGGCTGCTACAATATCAGCGGTAGCCTGCAGCTCTTTATCTCTCTACATCGCTTTCCTCTTCTACCAAGTCAAGCGCTCGGAAAACAAACGATGGGCTCCTGAAGTCCAGCTGAGGACGAAGTTTTTACGGACGCAGTCGGTTCCTCTTCCTTCTTTAGCACACTTGACATCTAAGCTGTGCTGCTCCAGGTTTGGACTCTTGTTTATGAATCTTTTGCTTGCAGACCTTATCCAATCAATAGGTAGGCGATAGGGGAATTGTAAGATTTATCTCAGTGATGGCATAGGTTTTGCTCTCAATTTTCATTGGGTCGCACAAGTTGGCTACATAGACGAAACCGATTCCACCTGCCAAACACAAGCAGTTGGTGAGCACCAGTTAGCTCAACGCACGAATATCTCTAATTGAACTTTTTACAGCGATCGAAGTTGGAGATGTCGCGTCAGCACTCTTTGCGCTTGCAATCTCTGCCCACACGGCTTGCATTCTTGCCTTTCGTTACAAGCCACCAAAGTGGTCTGTTTGGGTCGTAATAGCGAGTATATGGGCTCTCGTCATCACTCTCACTGTCAGCTCCCGCATCCCCCTTGAAGGCGTCAGCTCATTGGCCTATAGGTTATTGGACCCGAGGCACTGGAAAGAAGCAAGGATGGACAGTTTTGTGAGTTGCCTCTATATCAATGTTGATCGACTGAAGAAGGTGGTAGATGGTAACGCTGGTGCCTGGTGCTGGATAGCCCCCGCTTACCAAGATGAGCGATTGTATTTGCACTACCTCTTCGTCTTTATCAGCAGTGCGTCTTTCTTCTACTACTCTGATCTATAACTAATACGGGCAAAGTGTTTGGGAGTTTTACTCTTTATACGCTCTGCGGTCTTGCCCTTAAACAAATATGGCCTTTCAATCGCGAGCTTGCTATTATCCAACGTCCACCGTCGGTTTCTGGCACGCAGTCCAGCGGGAGCTCTGGAAACCAACGTGGGAGTAGACAAGACACCGTCCAAATGAGGGATCTCCCGAGCTTTGCGAGATTGGAGAAAATGGCACGAACGATGATTTTTTACCCCATAGTTTTCAGCTCCCTGGTTCTCCCTTTGAGTGTTTATCGACTGGCGGTGATGAACGGTCATAAGGTACGCCCTACTTTGACTGTAAGGCGATTTTGCCATTGATAGACCGACTGCAGTGGAGTCTAAAAGCGTTATGTGCAGCTGGCTTTTTATACACGACCTGTGGTGTTGCGTGCGTTTCATTGACTTTGCGTTTTCAACCTCAGGCTAACCCTACATCCTACAGAGATGTGATTATCTTTTCCTTGACGTGCGTCCTGCCTCGACCACCTTCCAAGCTTGAGCTAAAATGTAACCGTTCTTTAGGCGCAACATCATAGAAGTCAAACGGCACCGGAAGTCAGGCTCGTTAGGCAGTGGCAATAACCGAAGCGGAATCCACGTTCATCGAATCCAAACAACTTTCATTGATATGCCAAATGCAGAAGATGATCTCAAATCACCTCGTTCACCGAGAAGCTGGAAACATGATTCATCGCCAGATAGCTGGAAACACGATTCATTGGATCCCGA
>MU271897.1:0-16701 GCA_021432655.1 Atractiella rhizophila
ATTTCACTGTGACTTCTTTGGAACCTGTTGGACATTGGAGAGGATGGAGGAGGCATGAGGCCGTCGTCCATCGCCTTGTTCATCAGTATCGATTAGAAAGAACCAACGTTTCTGCTACAGCTCCGATGACAGCTACGACTTGGCACAGGTCAACAGTCGTCAATCCTCAACCCCTTCCTGACGAAGCAACGACCCATCTCGTGTACCCATAACCAAAAGTCGAGGAGCGTCAAAACGCCAGGAAGGAGGTGGAAGAAACGAAGCTTTGAGCATGTGTTGACGCGGTATACTGTAGCGGTGTCAGGTTTTGAGTGTAACGCAACGGAAGTGTGATGAACAACAATATGCAAGATTATTTCGGTGGCACAAAGAAAACTGATGCTCTGGTGATGAAGGTTATAAAGCCTGTAAAGGTCTATGTGCATAAAAGTGCAATGAACGACGACTCAAAGGCAAACCATAAACGGCAATTCGTCAAACTGATAGTGATACAATTACAACCGCCAGAACCACTAGCACATGAATCGTACTGATTGACGCTTAATTCGTGTGTAGCTCCTATGCCTTGAACTGTCGATTGAGGGGACGTGAAGTGTCGGAACTGAGCGCTTAACTACGACTGGACGGCGTCCTCTCAGCCGAGAACTCTTTAGTTACATGTTCACCTTCCACATGAACCTATCCCGTCCGAAAGCATCAACATCTCATCCAATCGTGTCATGAGATGAAACGAACCATTACTCCGACTTGCACGCCATTCGTCTCATACCCCTTCTTCAAAGTATAGCCCGTCAATCCAACGCCAGCGCTCTCCTCCTCAATCGACATTATGTCAGGCTTCTCCCTCGAATTGAGATCCAAATGCTGGTGAAGATCATTAAGGGCGACAGCAACGCCACCAAGTGATTGGTTGCGCTGACCACCTTTGGAGGCTCCTTGCGAAGAGCTGTTAGATGACTCCTTGGTATTGCGTGCTGACGCGTGGTTCCTGAAGAAGGTACCTTGTCCAACTGAGGCGATGGCATGGGCTTCCTCTGCCCGGAGGTTGAGAATAATGTGTGAGCAGGCGACAGAAGTAAGTAGCAGGGACCTTGTCAACCGAATTAATGTCGCGGTTTGGAATGAAATATGGGAGACGAACATGGGGCTGTTGACGGCTTCAAGAGCAGGATTGGGGAGAAGGTAAAAGATCGTGTTGATCACTGCATATCAAGCATTGTCAGACTATTCGGGTTCGAAACGAATCTCAGGAGGAGAAGACGCACGATTGCAGATAAAAATGCATCCGAAGTACAATAGTCCATCTCTGAAGAAAACCTTCAAGAGCGGCGTTCTCGCACCTTGTCTCATATAATTGGTGCACTTATAGACAGTGAGGATCAGGACCACGCTGTCGAAGACGATCGGTGAGACCCAGTAAGCCACTGTGAAGTCTTTGCCATTTTTGCTTCCACCTGTCCATCAAGGACGAGTAAATATCCCCTTCATTCAAACAGGATAGGTAGGGGACGCACCAGTAGCAATGCACGGGCCAGTCCCAGATATGGGAACCGCTGTTGCACTAGAGTTATCAGACTTCGACTGCTGCAAGAAAGGTTCCCAACGTACGCCGAAAGACGTGCAAGGAAGTAAGGAGCACGGCAATTTCTCCTGTGAGAAGTGCTAAGAGACCCCAGAGAACATATTTATTCTTTTGCCAGATCGCATACGTTCTGACGAGCAATATACACTCCGAACAGACCGTCGTCCACATGCATAACCTGTCAGTCCGTCAATCATTGAAAATACTTCGTGAGTTGCAAAGTAGGAGGGACACTAACGCGGGGATCCAAATGACAAATCGTTCGCAAGTCTGCTGAGTGAAGTTGCTCAAAAAGCTGGCGAGCGATAGACCGAGGACGATGAGAGTCCAATATCGATTGAAAAGGTACAAGATCTTGATGAGCGACCACTGATTCTTCCAAATCCTCTGATACTCTTTGGGGAGAGCGAGGATCCAATCCCAAACTGTTACAGAGTAGATAGCCGTGAAATAGATCTGTGTCACTCGTACGAGATGTTCGGCGTATGCCTGGGCTGCGAGCTCTTTGGGAGTGAGATCAGTTGTGGTAGAGGACATATTGATTTGTTCTGAAGAAGAATAAAGCGAGAGTTGAGATCTTGGGAGGAGATTGCGCTTGTGAACTCAGTTCTTGCGTGAATATCTGCTCAGAACGTTGAACGGACGGACGGACTTGATCGACTTGGGCGAGGTTGAGAGTCGCGAAGAAGGAAGAAGTGACACTGTCGCCCTGAGCTCAGCGTGTCCGTTTTCTTCGAATTATCACGACTGAAAACGGAAGCAGGAACTAACCACAAAAACCGTTTGGGTGGATGACGGCTAGTGGTGAAAGGGCCGAAGGGATAGATAACTCTGGTCAACAAGCGACACAATGACAGGTTTATATATCTTCAGGGTCCAGTGAGGCACTCTGGGAAGAACGAATGCTTGAAAGTGTGGAGAACTATGTTGGAACCCTTCTTTCTGCTTCTGACTAGCCCTGAACACCACATGAGGAAACAACTGAGAACCAAAATACGACTGACTCCAACTGTTATTCGTGAAACTTGAATGCCTCTGGCCTTCACGGGACGGGATGTTTATTACGCGAAGTGAACAGACGGTAGAATCCACCAGAAGGTCAGATGAGCGTATGCGCATTAAATATCCATTGGTTAGAGGTATGTATTAGTCGCGGGGGTTCGCTCAAGAGTGGTGGAGGAGACTGTCTCCAATTTCTTACCATCGCAGCACCAGTTGTTCCTGAGGCTGGTCTAAAACAATCTAACGCTTAATGATGACAACATAATTATGTGGTAGCACTTAGCGCATTGAGCCTGAAAACTGGGTCACTCGCATGTCTGCCTGACGATCAATGTCGAAGAAGCTGGTTGAATGCGTTCAGGAGAACCTGCACCAAATGAAACAACTTCGTGATAGCCGAAATATTAGCTAGAGCAATCGAAACTGAGGCGGTCCTCAGAAGATCAAGTTTGAGCAGTCATGAATGGGATATGGATCAAGGACCAAACGATGCGATAGACCAGGTTTCAATGCCAAATTCTCTGACTCAAAAAAGCAGACCTCCGATCGTAGCATGCGAAATCTTGCAAACCACTAGAAGGCTGATCGGAGGAACACTGGCATTTTATTCTGGGACATTCCTTCCACACCCACAAGAATGGGAAGACTGCGTAAGATCGCAAGAAGAGCCTTCGAAGCTCTTATTTAATTGAAGCCGGTGATCGGTCTCATTCAGGAGACAGGGGAATAGAATATACCGACGCATTGACCCAGGCGGGAGACGGTTGAAAGCGATCAACAGACTTGAACCAGCCAGGCGGTAGAGTTAGCAAGTGGCACAGCTCGTTTAAGGAGACATGTTTAAGGAGACATGGAGGAGGATGAAGGAGACGAGAGTTTAACTTGAACTGTCACTGCTGTTGCAGTCTAGTTGAAGGTGGAGAATTGCCTTGCGGGTACTAGTCTGTCGCTCGGAGCCCTGCAGCCAGCGTAATTAGGACATAGCGTCGTGAGAAAGTTCAGTGAACTAATCCGGATGACTGAGGCGGGCAGAACTGAGGGCACCCGCTGAGGGAGGGCAATCACGGAAAGATAATCTGGACTCATCCCCCCACACCTCTTTCAAATCTAAAATAAATGAATGACCAGCAGCACGTTTGGCTTGAGCGAAAGCCCATAAATTTCAAAGTTGCAACATTCGTCCGGCTTTTCGTGCAAAGGACGCCGCCAACCGAGAACAAGGTACAATATTAATTTTTAAGCCTCCCATAGCTGCAGGCCAAATCCCGATTAAGGAGAGGTAGGATAACGACCGCGGCTGAAACAGGGCTTCGAAATCATGTGTCTCTGCTTCTGAACGTTCCGCGCCGTTCGCTCTGCGCTCGCTCGCTGAAACTGTCAGTTGGGAGCAAAAGTCAGAACTTCGAAAACTCAGACCGATCCTGGGAAGCCAGCCGCATCAGACCTTCGTCTGCATCTTTATTAGATATCGGCGCAGAAAATGACGGATTTGACTAAGTTTGGAGGGCCTTTGGTTTGTTTGAAAGAGACAACTTGAAGGGACAACCTGCAGGAAAGGGCAACGCTTGACTAGTCCTTCTGGCCTGTGCCCCACTACACCTCTTGCAAAGAGTTCTTTGGAATAGGAAGGAATATGCCAATAGGAATCTCACCTCCTTCAGGAACATATAGTCCATAACTGAACTGCTCAATGTCGCGCTTGCTCTTGCTCTGTTCACGTCATACTCTCCCTAGGGGGCCAAACTTCAGCTTCCTGCTTCAAGCTTCAAGCTAAAACGAGGCTTTTGGATATCAGCCTGAGAGAGGGACGTTAAACATTTGATTTTACCTTGGTTCATTCCTACCAGTGGTTTGGTAAACATTTCGACTTGTCTTTGCTTACAAGATTTGCTTCTATCAGAACAGCTTAGTCTCCCCTTTGCAACTACTGGTGGTTCTGCATTTCGAAAATTTATCCGCCTAAATACGCGAACCACCGATAGATGTCCAAGGCCACCAAGGCTGCGTTTAAAGAACTTGCATTCACACCTTTCGCTTCGAGGATATGCTTCCTTTGCATCTGTAGACTCTCTTGTGAAGACATCTCAGAGTGATCCGTATCCCGACGAAGCCATAATTTTGGGGGATGACACAGTGAGTTCTTCCTTCATGCTGGTGAATTGCCCGCGAATTGATTGGTGAATAGCAGGCACAGTTAGAAAGTGATCTCAAGTCTCGACTGCATGCTCTGTTGAGTCTACTTGGTGTGCCTGATCTATTGACGACAGCGCCATCCAGACCGCCAGATGCAGAGGAAGCGGCTCCCACATTCATCTTCGGTGATGGCACCGACCCTTTCTTGCGTATACGAGAATGTAGGAAGTCGGTCAGAGCCATGGATGAACTTATTCAATCGCTATCTCACATTGCTAACCTCCCGGATCAGTAGTTCGACACTTGCAGATTCACTTGACGACATTTTCATTGGATTCTTTCTTCTGCAGATGCATAAGGAAGCTTGTGCCTGGGGAAAATTAGCCAGCGATGCTTACCGTGACTCTGATTCCCCTAACTCGGCGGGTCATTCTCGTTTGTTGCATAACTTGGGAAGCGTTTATGAGTATTTGGGAGATCAAGCATCTGCACTGAAAGCTCGAGTGGAATGTATCGAGATCGAAATCAAACGGCAACTGGTCCTTCAAGCGGAAGAAGCGAGAGATTCTACCCAGCGGCGGTTGCATCTCCAGGGTCTCGCAGAGTCGCTAAATAATCTCTCCGCATCTCTTAATGACGAACCTTCAAAACTGCTTGGTCTCCTTGAAGAGAGCCTTGCACATTGGAGAATTTGTTTGACGAGTCATGAAGGCTTCTCGATCGATGCTGTTGAAAAGGCGCTCGTACCATTGAGAAACTTGGCTATCCGTTTTATCACTGACTCGGAGAATGTGCAGCTCTTCACATCCCTGTTTATAGAGCATTCAACATTTTTTGAGCGACTTCTTCTGACCTTGAATTCTCAGTCAGACGTGCCAAAAAGCCACCTGGGTTACATTTGGGGATATTTTGGCGATGCGATGGGAATTGCTTACCATAACGGAAAGCAAAAGAAGGACAATGCAGTAGAAACGTTTTACGAGCTCTCTTGCTCCGCGTACCGTCGATCGTCGGAGTTGTTGAATCTCATGTTGACTTCAGCCTCTCCTATTGAAGGGCCTCATCGTGCGATGGCCGCCAAACATCTCTGGGATTATTCCCAAAGATTTGTGCGCCTTTTGTTACGCCATCGAGAGTTCCAATCGTGTGTTGTTGAGGTTGATACGGCCCTGGACATTGCCAAAACTCAGCTCAAAGGCGACTGGAAAGTTGCTGCCTCTGCACATCGGATAATGTCATGGAAACTGGAATGTCTGTATGAGCTTAACTGGCCTCTTCTACGAGAGAAGATATACGACAAATCGCTTACAGAGGACGATCCTGAATTGGGATGGCTAACAAGCCCGTGTCTGTTGTCTGTCTTTGGGTTCGAATTTCTGCCAGCTCTCCAACTTCCAGAACCCAAAATTGTCCACATCACCACCCGGGAGGAATTGGTGAACCAGAAAGAACAATTTGATGATTTGACCTCTTTCTATTTCGCTCACATCGGATACTATGGTCGAATGAACGTGCACATCCTTGCTGTTCCGTACTGTGAGATGATCGTGCATGGTTTTCAGGATAGCATCGCCCAAATAGAGGCGCTGAAACCTATGACGGAATATGATCTGCTCATTCTTCGACACACCAAGACAGCGATGGCCTATGCCCAACGGTACGCTGCCATCGCCCACACTTTGTTCCGCAATCTTGACGACGCCGAAACCTTTGTCAACGCTGCCATCACAAGCGAATTCGAATACGAACCCACAATCGGCCTCGTGTCTGCGTACCATATACGCTCAGCTGTACTCTCACGTCGTGGTCAGAACGAAGAAGCTGGCGAGTGGCTGCAGAAGTGTTTGGACATGATGGAAAGGACGGTTGGAGTCGAAGGTCCTTCAGGTCAACTTGATGACCTTTATCGGACTGTCCTGCAGATCGTACAGGACGACGCCACAAAGCTCCAAAGGAAAGATATCGCTCAGCGTGCGCTGGAGCGAGCGACTGAGAAGGGTTGGACCTTGTCGATCACGGGTAAACCTGCCTTCTTCCTTGCTGATGGTTAAATTATTATTTCTTCTATTATACCATTCTCAGTCCACGTTTCGGTGCTCATCACTTCTCATTCATATTTATGACAATCCGCAATTTGTCGATGTACCACTCATTTCATGTCATAAAATGTAATGTTGCATCCCATTCTCGCAATGACCTAGGGGAGTCCGTAAACAAGATACGAGTAACCAGCCTATGAAGATACACAATTGCCTTCATTGCATCCAATGCGCGCTTTATGTACAAAATAAAGGAGAATCTCGACATTTCCGACTCTTTAGAAGGCAGTTCCAAGCTCGTAACCAAAGAATCATTCCTCTGATAAGGAGGGAGGACACTCGGCTAGCATCGATGATGGAGACACAACTATTGGGATCGTTGGACGTTTGGTATTGAGAAGAAGTTGACTGCAATGTGGCCTTTCTCACAGGCTGGGGAGTGATTTCTGGATGTTCAACACTAGACCCTTTGTGTTTTCGTTATTTTGGAAGGAGAGTCTAGAATGGGACAGTTGGAATGACACAATATTATGCTGTAAATTTTTCATCTTTACAGGTAAATGATCGCCGCTTTTGCTTTGTGCGCTTCTGCTCTGTGTATTGTATGTACAAATTAATGATGAGATATTTTTGCAAGGCTGTGCCTGGAAGACAACGCTTCGTGAAGAGATGAAGAGAGTCGCTCTCCTGGTTTGTTTCTCCTACCCCTTCTTTCAACCCGGCAAATGAGAAACTCCTTGCAATTGGCTTTTATGTATGGATGAAGAAGAGATACCTCTTCTTTCTTTCAACTGTAAAAGCATATTGCGACGTTGACCATTTCACAGAATTCTTTGGTCTTCAAACGCCTCAGAGCGCTAAAACCATAGACATCTTCGGCATGCGACTCACACCTCCTCCTGCCACTTCCGCAGACAACAAAACGTGGACCAAACCTACCGTCACTTCGGCAGTCGCTTGCCAAGCTCAACTTCAATCTCAGAATAAAGATATTAGCGGAGTCACTGGATCACATCGATTTCACTCTCATCATCTGTCCAAAACGACGCAAAATCTGTTCTTCCCCCTTCCTCATCATCCCACTGATAACATCCCCCATCCTAAAGGAAGAAGGACGAAACCACCATCTGGGCGTTGAGACGGTATCGAGGTAAGTTGGCTAAGAGACAGAGTTTAGAAGGATGGGCACCGATGGGCGTCTGGGGGCCAATCGGAGCGGAGTGTGAGCTGCTGAGATGCTCTGATTGGTCCTCCAACCGCTCGGGGGAATCCGGTCCCGCGTTTGTTGGGGCTTTGAAATCCCGGAAATCTGATAAAAACGTCCATCAGCTCGTTCCCCAGCCTCCCCAGCGATAGTCATCCTGACAGTGGTCCCTCAGTGATTTCTTTGCTGATTGGCAGAGCATTTTTTTATCTAGAGCTTCATAAACGACGCATTCTTTCATCGCTTTATAACTATCGTCATAACTCCCTTCGTAATCAGCACGCCTCAAAATGGAGACCATCCTCGTCCTCGGTGCTTCCTACTCTGGTCAGCCTTCCTTTTGGTCTATTCCCTTCTTTGACGATGATTGACGACTCCATGACGGCGGGTGGACAGGAGCCCGGTGCGCCGAGCTGCTCTCGCAGTCCCTCCCTCCGACACACCGAGTGCTGCTCATCGACCGCCAGACTCACTTCAACCGTACGTTGACGTTTCCTTACCCCCTCTGGCCTTACATACATATACGGAGAGCAGACGTGTACATCTTCCCTCGCCTCTCCGTCCTCCCCAACCACTCCCACAAGGCTTTCGTTCCATACACCCGTCTCCTTTCTCCACGCGCCTCCCAATCCACTATCCCTGCCGTACCTCCTCCGCCGCCAATTGATGCTGACGTCAAAAGATCAGAGTTGGAGGACGAGGAGGAGAGGATGACGTCGACGCCGAACACGACGGGGCATGAGGTTCCATTACTGAGGTTGAGGCATGGAGAGCTCGTCAGGCTTCTAAAGAAGAAGAAGGGAGTTGGTGCTAAAGGTTTGGATAGAAAGAGGGTGTGGGAGTGGACGGACGACTCTACCACTCCCCTCATCTCTTCTTCCATACTCTCCTTCCCCAACCTCATCCCTATCAGAAAGGAAAAGGAGGAAGTGGAGGAAGTTCCAAAGGTCAAGATCACCCACACTTCCTCCTCTTGTACAGGAAACTGCGCTGGTTGCCCTTGTTCTTCCAACCCGAACCCTCCACTCCCATTCACACCAACAGGGAACAGCATCGGTTTACCGACCGAGAAAATCTCTAGCGGCGTGGTGGAATCGTCTGTAGATGAGGAAGTCACCCTCACTTCTTCTTCCTCCTCCGCTGGGACCACACTGCGGACTAGTTCGAGCTCATCCTCGCTTTCCTCTCTCTCCTCAACCTCAGCCATCTTCTCATCCTCCTCCCTCCTCCCTGATCCCTCCGAAACCTCTCAGTCCACAGCTCCATCCTCTCCCAGGCTTTCTTCATCCTCGACCTTCTCGAGGAAGAGCACGGAATCTTTCGTTGCTCCACAATCCCCCACTGCCAGTATGGTCCATCCTGCGTTGAGGGAGGAGAATAAGGAACATGCGCTGCTCAGAGCAAATATCGTCAAGTTGGACACGAAGAGCGTGGTGTTGGAGCTGTTACCGGACGGAGAGAGGGTTGAAGTTGCGTTCTCTCATTGCGTACTAGTACATCCCTCTCCTCATATTCTAATGCGACACCCGCTCATCTATCTTCATGGAAGGCTCTCGGCTCAACCCTCCCACCTGTCCTCGTCCCTCCACCAGGCACAACGACGAAGCCAGCCTTGATCGACTTCCTTAATGCTCAACACCTCGATATCCGACGAGCTCGGAATGTTTTGGTCGTTGGAGGTGGTGCGGCCGGCATTCAGTATGCGAGCGATATCAAGGATGCGTGGCCGGAGAAGAAGGTGACGATGGTCCATAGTCGCATGAGGGTCCTGCCGGAGTTTGAGAGGGAGGTTCATGATATTGTACGTCCCTTTCGCAGAAGTCAGAGTGGAAACTGAAACGTGCCTTGTTTTGTGCGTGGGCGAGTAGACGATGCAGAGGTTGGAGGAGTTGGGAGTGGAGGTCGTGTTGGGAGAGAGGGTCACGATACCTTCAGATGGGGAGGGAAAGCCTCAGAGGGGAGAGAAAAGGACGTACGTGACCTCCAAAGGCCGAGAGATCAAAGATGTCGATCTACTGGTTCGTCTTCCACTTTCTCAAGCACCTACCCACTCTGTATGTCGTCCTGACTGACAACTTAGCTGCTCTGTACTGGTCAAAGACCGAACTCCACCCTCATCCGCTCTTCCTTCCAATCCTCCGTCAACGACTCTGGATACGTTAAGGTCAATCGACACATGCAACTTGTGGACGCGGAGGGAAGCGTGCTTGGTGATGGAAAGGTGTGGGCGGTAGGAGACGTGGTGGATGGGTTCGGAGCTATCAAGGCGGGACACACCGGTGCGTCGTCTTTTCCCTCCACTCTCTATTGAGAGAGAAAGGGAAACTGATGATCTCCCCTTGTGTGATCAGGCTGGAACCAAGCGACGATCTGCGCACAAAACATCCTTCGTCTCCTCCAAAACCCTCCAGCGCAATCACAACAGCGATCCAAACCCGCTCTCCAATCATACTATCCCGGCGTACCCATGATCCGTCTCACGCTCGGCCTACGACATTCTGTCAGCCAAATCGCCGTCGATGGTGGCGTCGAGGTCAAGGTGACGGTGTTGGATGAGCCGAAGGAGGGAGAGAAGGAGGATACGGGATGTTGGAGGGCTATTTGGAGGAGGATGGGATGGAAGGAGGGCGAGGAGGATGGGGATGCTTGGATTTGAGCCTTTCTCTTGTGAAGCGCTGGCAGTCACAGTACGGTAGTCGGAGAAGGAAGTAGAGTGAAAGGATAGATGTTTTGAGCATCGATCATTCATGTCGTCGCCCGCTGGCGCTAGATACGTACACTTTCAATGACCATAGTTTCTTTTCTCTCTCCTCATCCTTTATATTGACCGAGGTCAAAGGCTCTCTCATCGGGCTTGCCGACGCGAGTCGTCACCAATGGCAAGTCACTGTGTGCGGAAACGGATGAGACGGGGTGACACACAACCTGCTCTAAGTAGCATGCTATGCGCTGTGCTATGAAAACCAACTTGAACTCGAAGGTCTTTATTAAGGGACCACAATGGTCATTTCAAAATCGCGTTTCAAGATCCAGAGCTGTCTGAAGACATTTGATAATGGAATGCTCTGCGCGAACCATCGATACATGTTCAATTCCTTAGCGATTTCAATCGCTCACGGTCGCTCGACGCCACTGATTTTGGGACTGAGTCAAGGAAGAGCTATAGGGAGAGAAGAGTGAGTTTTGTTGTCAAGGGGCCACAAGCTGTTTAGGAGTATACATTTCCGTAAAGCGTATTGTCCCAAAACATGCTCATAGCTTCATCAATTTTATCCTGCACCGCAGTTAATCGGCTGCTCTGTTCTGTCATGAGCCTCCTTTGCGGATGGCACGAAACTATACGCACGCTCTAAATACGTTTATTTGCTGAGAGACACAACGAAATTTGAGGTATTTGATCATTTCATAACAACTAAACGCAGAACTGGTCGATAGGAACTAGAGTATTGCTGGACACCAGAAAATCATCATGGAGGCTTGAGAAGGAGGCAAGAGGTAACGAGGAATAGGATATACAACAACGTTCTTTCTTCTGAGGCTTGAGAGCTTGGCGGTTTGAGGATCTGAGGAGTAAAAATATGAACCAAAAGAAAAAGAATATACATATGAGAAATGGAGGAGCGAAGTTGAGACGACGTAAAATTTTGGACTTTTTCGTTGCGTTCTTGGTGTCGTTGTGGTGTTCTTGGATAACTGAGGATTTGTACGTCGGGATGGGATGAGATGAGGAGTGATTATGCGGTTCGAGGAATGAAGGCACGAATGAAAGTAACAGAAAACCAAAATAGACATGTATGAGGTCTACCATCTTCCAATCGATCAGACTTTCAGTCATCAGCCCCAACAAAAGAAATAGCAGACCTAGATCCCCTCAATCCCTAATCCCCTTTCTCCGCCGTGGCCAGCCATGAGCCTCTGCATCCTCTCACCCGCTCGCCCACTAGCTCTTCCACCCCCAACCGGACTTCCGAGAGCTCGATTGTTCACCAAGTTCCTCTTGGACGGGCTAGAATGATGCATCATCATCGTCGGAGTCGCCATCACGCTTCCAGCACCAGGAGTATACAAGCCTGGCTCAGCCCACCACCCCATTTTCTGGGTCCCAGTCATCGGCGGCGTCCAAGGAAGTCCACGGACGCCCGCTCCCCTCGAAGGTGTCTCATTCGCGTTCCAATGCGCAATCGCCTCCCCTTCCATGGCCCTGTACTCTTCAATCGTCGGCCGGCCAGGGGTCCACATCGGATTGCTAACAGTAGGCGGCTTTCCGTACGGCTCGTTGATGACGGGGACGCCACCGACCATTTTCAATGCTGCGGAGCTCCTTCGCAGACCTTGCACGGAAGCAGATGGGGTTTGGTCGTAGAATGGATCCTTGGTGTAGACCTGTGGAGGAGTGACTGGTCGGTACTCTGTGTCGATTCGCGGAGTGGTCGGCCCACGACGATAGGCAAAGGCTGAGGTGGGAGTGGGAGTGGGAGGAAGAGAATGAGTCGGAGGGCGTGGACGCGCTTTGGGACGGAGACCGCCGGAGCAACGGAAACAGTACCATTCATCGCCTAGCTCTTCTGCGTCTGAGAATCCGAGACAAGAGAGGTGGAACCAGACGTGACAAGCGTCGCATTGCACCATGCCTGTCCATTAACGAACGGTAAGGTCAGTAAAAGGATCATACTACAGTGAGGAACGAGGGAGGCATACATTCGCCATCGTCTCCACGAGAACAGACGCAGCTATCATCCACCGGTCCGGTCTTCTTTCGCCTCCTCATCGCACCATCTGCCTTTGCTGGCGACTCCCCCTGGACTTGACTCCGGTTCTTCAACCCCCTCCTCCTTTTCCTCGGGCTCTTCGTCTCCTCCTCCGCCTTCCTTGCATCCATCTTCTGCTTTTTGACCCTTAACAAGGTGACGAGTCCCCTTCCGCCGATAGCGACTTCGTCCTTGGATTCGATGTATGGATTGTCATCCTCGACGACGCTCATGCCATCGTTCGCAAAGGACGCAGTAGGTTGGAGCGTGAGCGGGGGCGGAAACTCCTCGTCTGCGCTCGAAGACTCGTCCATGAGCCAATCCTCGATCCTCCTCTTCCTTTCTCGGGACGCTATGTCGTCCTTCCAACCCTTTTTGCCACCAATTCCCTCATACTCCCACTCGTAGAGTTCTCCACCACCAAGAGGTTTGACCGGGACCTGAGAAGGATGAGGATCGGGTTCGTCAATTGGCCAACCCATAGCAAGGAGATAGTCGCGGGAGACAATACAGCGTCCCATGCTGCTCAACTCTGCTTTCACGACCTTGACATCTGCGTGTTCTCCTTCTCTCTTCTCTTCGAAAGCCTTCAACCACCTCTGAACTCCTCTCCTCCTCTCTTCTTCCCGTTTCCTCCTCATGTCCTCCTCATTCCCATTCCCGGCGGCAGAAGAAGAAGGAACAGACGGAAATCCATCCTCCTCTCCCACCGCCACTCCGCCCTCGTAGGTCCACACCACCCGTTCCTCCCTCTCTCCCACCTCCACCCTTGCCCGACCACTATCATCCAACTCACACACAAACCCCCTCTTCATCCTAGGACCCTTCCAATCTTTCATCTTCGGAACGACTTTCTCACCCTCCACTTTCTCTCCCGAAAGCGAGACATCAAGACAACGTCCCTTCGCAGGCGAGAGGAGCACAGACACCTCTGGCACCGGCATTGGCTGCGGTGGATCTCCGGAGGTCATAGCGTTTCCGATCTTTTCGTCGTTTTGAGAGTAAGCCTGAGGGGGGTCCTCTGCGTCCGCCGGCGGAGGGAGGAGCGACTTTTTCTTTTGTTGTTGGCGTTTCGGCTTCGGCTTCGTCTTGGTCTTTGAACGGGACGCGGATCCTTTGCGGACCACTTTGAACATGTCCGTGAGACGAGTTTGGGAGGGATCGTGCTCGTCGATGGCCGGAGCTGGAGAGGGTGAAGGCTCCGGAGTCGAGTCTGGGGACATTGCGTGGTCGTTTGAAGGCGTGGGCGAGGTTGAGAAGGACGAAACGGATGAGAGGAAGCTAGGTAGAAGGTGGGTCAACTTTTCTTGTTGGATGTACATCTCCAATGCGAATGAAATGGCTGGATAAAGAGAGTGGCAAATTGATGTGATGTGAGAGGTAACGGGGGGATATCAATGCTTTTAGAGCCCAGCATCGAAATAACGACCGCCGTTACTTGATTGCCAGCCAACGTCCGCCAGTTAAACGGGAAAGCTGGACACTCACCTGGACTTCACACTTGCCTACAGGGTAACTGTAGAGCCAATCCCAGCGCTGAGCTACGAAGAATCAAGAGCGGTGATGGTCGTAGAGCGCAGGCAAAACTGAGTGATGGTCCAAGTTGATGAAGACAAAGGGGAGCACTCACTTTTAGGGTTCGAGCACCCCGAACCTTAGCCAACAACGCGACCAATGCGAACAGACGAAGAGGAAGAGGATGTAGTTTGGCTGGGACTGTGGTACATATTGCATGGAAACAAAAGCAGAGTGTTCGTGTAATCTGGGAGGGTATTAATGTGGTTTGGCAGGAATGAGACAGGTGAGAGCTTTGAAGAACGCGTCGAAAGTGGTGGCATCTTCCACAGCTCCATTGCCTTGGGATTCATGTTGACGTTTGACCTCCATGGGCATGTCAGAGAATGTAGAAGCACAATCAATGAGGATGAGACAACCCAGGGACTGCAAAGTTTAACTTGTTTTACATTTGCATGGTAAAACTGCAAAAGCACATTTGGCTCCCTCGGCGAACATTCAGCAGATTGGGCGAACAAGTCCAATGTAGCCCAGGATTGGGATGTCACTTGTAAGATCTTTCATATGAGAAAGCTTCAGGCATGGGAGAGTGCCTCGCAGTTTTCGCCACACAGAACTATTTCTCTCCACTAATGAGGACGTCTATTTGTTTGAAGGAGGTTTCCTTCCGCGCCAGGCACTTTTCGAAAACTGGGAAGCCTGGATCGGACGGCCGAAAGATTTATGTGTGGGATAGGAGAAATAAGGAGGGAACCATTGAATTTACAGGAATAATGTGCACTCCCCCATTACATTGAAGTTGAAGAAGCCTTCTCTTGGCGAGATCCTTCCTCGACAATTGGAACGCTGAGCCCAAAGGTGTGTCAAGCCATCCGTTATTTCCTCTGGAGAGACAAATTTCGAAGGTGTATCCAATGATCTCGAGATATTGAACATGCTTGTTGAGTTGACCTTGATAGTTCGTGTGAAGGTGGACTGTTGCCAACGGATGCAAGGTGGCCAGACTTGTCCTTCCTCCCTTTGTTGTTGTGAGATCTGATCACTGAAGAAAGAAGGGCAGTATCATGGAGGCGTCGATTACCCTCATTAAGGGATGACCTTTGGAAGTATCTGTTTCAGTCTCTTCGCGACTGGAGGAGCCATCGCCTCCAGTTCTCTCTCTTGTAAGTTGCGAAGCTACATGCTTGTGCCTCCACGAGGCTGCAGTCAAGATGACAGGATGACCTAAACATAATACGGCGCAGGGACCCTATGGTCCAAGACAGTCAGTAATGATCCCAAGGTTCTGCATGTGACACCAATCTGTATGCAGGCAGGGAACCTTTGTTCCCTCGTCACAGTTATTGCCATTATGCAACTGAGCTTACTTGACCTCATGAGTTGAGACTGTCGCAAGATCGGAACACATGTCTGCTTTCTGACACATCGGAGAATGTTCCTTCGACTTTATCTTTCTGATGCCATTCAAATAAGTGAGAACTTTGAGACCTGCGTCGCGGCAAGCCCTGAAAGGCACTGACATCAGGTTGAAAGGAACAAGCAACGTTTTCCACCAAGGTGCTTGAGTTCTTCCGTGGCCTTTCCATTCTATCTGATCATATGCGTTACCGAACGCAATTCAGAAGTAGAAACTTTGTGGAATCATTTGTCGTGTTGTTTCCTTGTCTCTTCTGCAGAACACAGTAGGTTTGAACCTTCCTTGTTCCCTCGTGGCCGCCTCGTGGCATTTTCTGTCACTTTTGAAGTGCGGAAGGTCTTGTGAAAAGGCTCGAGCGCTGAATCCAAGAGTCTACTTGTCTCCTTGCGTGCTTCTCTTCAGTTGAAAATCGGCGGAATCCAAGCGGAAGCATAGTCCATTGCACTCAGGATCAATGAGCTCAATCGCCAAGTTGAATCGAACAACTTTCCATTTGACTGGATGTACTTATCTCCAGCCAAACAACCACACACAAATTCAGGTTGCTCATCAATCCTTTGTTCCCAAATCTTAGTTTCAGGACAGTCATTACGCAGTTACCCCACCAGGTTCAAAAGGTCGCCTCGCCCTTTCCTTCCTTCTTTCTCCGGCCAGCTTCTCACGAAGTCAGGAGCATTCTATCTTTGTCTCTCCCCTCCCCGAGAGTCCGTGCAACTTTGGACACAAAGGGATCTGGTCAACTCAAAAGCTTAAAATCCCAATTCGTATCCTTGCTCAAAAATCGTTTAGGTCACCCCTTGTTTCTTTGATTGATTTCCCTCAGCCTGGGTCTCCAATCTCAGTGCAGGTCAACTCTGATTGATTTGGAGGCATAAGGGCTTGCCACGCTCGCGACTGAAGCTTCTTTCTGATCATCCATAAAAGGGCTCCTTCGACACCAGCCGAAGAACAAGCGCTCTCCATCCTGTAGCTGCCTCATTTGTTTGTTTACCGTTGTAAACATGATTCCCGGTTTCAGTCTAGCTTATATCTGGATTCTCTTTTCATTGTGAGCTATCTCC
>MU271898.1:0-16581 GCA_021432655.1 Atractiella rhizophila
ATGGGACGCTAAATGGGCAGTAGAGCCTGGCAGGCTCAGGGTTCATGATTCTTTCTTTCTTGGTCAACAGCCACCATCGCTACAGACGACAACTTATCTTCGGGCTCGCTGTCGCGGATTTCTGCCAAGCTATCTCTGTCCTTGTTCGTGTCTTTTTCATCCCTCATACATACCACTAAGCAGGAACAATGGTAGATCCCCAGCGCTTACACCTTGGCGATCAATAAATGTTACTTCCCAGCCGGAAAAGCGTGTAACGTTTCTGGTTACCTCTACCCCATCTTCGCATTTGCTTCAACTCTCTGGATACTTTTGTACGATTCTACTTTGAGCGACTGGCAGATAGCTGATGACCTCTTTAGGTTGGCAATTTCGACAGCTTTCCCGCTCATGAAACCCCTGTCCCGTTACCACGAAGCTCTGAATCAAGTGAAATGGTTAATACCTTCCTGCTGGGTTGGGATCTACGGAACGTCGATCTTGTATGTAACAATTTGGTGGTCTATCTTGGGGTATGCATCATCTTGCTCGAGAAATTCACTCAAATCGACATGTAGGCGCATCGAGCCTCTTGGAGGCGGGATGTGTGGTCTTCGATCCAGCTCGAATACCGGTCTCCCAGGCTCGCTCATTCTCTTCCTTCCTCGGTATTCTCCCTCCCTCATCTCAATATGACGTTCCTTAAGTGGACTCGGATGTAGAGCAATTACTTTTCTTGTGATCAGTTTTGTTTACGCGTTGATCCTCAATTTCCTGCGACGACGTTCCATCGATTCCAATGCGGACGACTGTGCATCGTCAAAATCAACTTTGTGTTGTTCTCCCCCACCTTTCGAATGTCCTTTTGTTGGTCTGGGTGGACGAACGACTGTACGACGATTAGAGAGCGGTTGGCCAGGTGATATACCTGATGACGTTTTCTGCAGCGGTATGGATCGATTGAGAGGAGTGAACACGATAGAAAGCGATGGTACATTGGTTGGGGAGAGCACGGAAGAACTGAGGAAGATGGTTCAGGATGACAGAGAGAAAGGACGTGAAACCACTCTTTGTTCAGATAGGCAGCCTGCGATCCGATTCTTTTGCCTTCTGTCGAGCCCCCCATCCGCTCATCAGTGCAAGATGAACATCGGGACGCAGATTTCGCACGCGACTCTCAGGTTGGACAAACATCACAGAAGAGGAAACTTAGCCCAGCTGAGATGAGCCGGACCGTGCCTCAGCTCATGATGTTGTACCCAATTGCCGTTTGTCCTGCCATCTTACCCTGAATTGTGAGACTGACGAGAGGACAGTATCTGCTGCTCTAATTCCCCTTAGCCTGATACGAGAAGCCTATCAACTTGCAGAGCATGAACGAATCCCTTACCTGTCAGCAATAGGAAGGTTCCTGATTTTTAGTCAAGGCTTTGTCCATGCTGTATGCTGTTCTCATCTCATGTCGTTCAGTGCTCATCAAGGCCTGCGCGCAGATGATCTACGCTGTTGTCGAGTACGGCTTTAGGAACTCTTCTGGGAGTGTAACATGAGAGATTTCTGATTATTTGTCTTGATGCTTTGATGTGTGCAAGAATCCGGTTGTAGAGATGAAGAACGGTGTTTTGTATTGCAATTGAAGAGATACCACATTTTATCATCAAACACGCCTCAGACTTGAACTGCTGTCACCTTACAAAGTACCACTCCTGCCACCATCCCAACGTCAACCAAACCAAAGTGAGCACATGGACAGTCATAGCCATCTTAAGAGCAGGGCTTCTCCAATTAGTCGTCCTATAGAATCTCCACTCAAGGGTCCAAAAGACGACAGCGACGGCCAAAGTGAAAGTAGCGATCTCATACACCTGTTGATTCCCCAAATGATACGCTGCATACAGTCTCGCGAAGCCAGAAATCATAGTCCATCCGCCGAATTGGCGCGCTGAGAGCCCGGTCACTTGTCCTGGAACAAGGGGGAACATTTCGAGTGAGGATGGCGGAGGTGCGACGGGGGAGGTGCTGGAGAAGTAGGAGAGGTAGGTGTTGAGAAAGCAGAGGAAGGCAATCTGATTTTATAGATGGATAGTTTCGGTGAATTGAGGTTTGGAAGCGTGAGGAGAGTGTCGAAACTTACGAAAAGAAACCAATAAGGCAACAGCCCGTTTTCTGTTGAGGGTAGCATGTCTAGCAAACTTTGTCCCAAAATGTCCAAGAGAATGCGGTACAAGTAGTGGATTTCCAAAGGTCGTTCAAACTTGATGACAGGAATTATAAACAGCCAGCTGGCCCGTATCTGCTGAGTGCCCGCATGTACGAGTACTAGTAAACTAGTCGGTTTTAATGTTGGCCACTAGAGTCATTAGCCGAAGGGCCTGAATTTCCCTGAACTTCAAAAATCTATCCGTAAGCTATCCGTCCTGAGGTGGTGGCCCTGCTGTGGCGCACAGTGATTGCCAGCCGCCCAATACTAATCTCATTCGTTCTTTCAATAAATAGTAGCGGCACAGTATTTTTCTCGAGTCCAACAAGCAAATTGGACGGGAAACGGCATGGGGTATCCACACAGGATAGTGCATATCAAATGGTGCATGTAGGCTGATCCTGGACGACATCACGCCTAAAGTTATGAAGAATTATTATTGACATTTGGATAAACACTATTCTTCACTTCACGCTTGAGAAGAAATTGCAAGGCGAGCGAGCATACCGTCACACTCAATCACAGATGTAGGCCGTGCCTGCTCTGCCTCGATGATGGCGTCTAGTTCTACGATAAGTTGCCAGTCATTTTGGTCGACAGCCCACTTTCATCCACCTTTTGCTCCTCACAACATCAGCGAAGCTTTCGCTGAGGACTCAGAACAGAACATCACGCAGAGTTGGGGTGCTTATCACGCTTTCTTTCACGTAAACTATCACGGCTACGAGGTCCCGAGTCAGCTTTTTAGGGTGACAAAAGCACAAAAGAGGAAGCTAGAAGCTTATTCTATTGAAGATTAATGCATGATTCTGCGTGAGCTGAACAACGAACAGGTTCGCAGTCTCATTCACCAATGAAGAGGTTTTGCAATTTTCTTTTTGTTTCAGATTCGGTTGCATAGGCTGATCCTCTCTACTTGTTCCGTTACTCTTGCAAACATTACGCTCATAGTACCTTTATGAAATATCAAGAAAACTCATACTCATTGTCCATTCCTTGATGTTCTTGATTTCCTCATCGTTCTTTTGTACAAAAGTGACACGAAGACAATCTCGGGATCTTGGAGAAAAAAATATATGATTTGTTTATGAAACCGTCATGAAAGGCTCATCCGCTCCCCGCAACAACAAAAAGTAAGGGCAAGGGCCGAAAGGAACCCCCCAACCAAAATGAAAAAAACCAACAGCCTAACCCCCTAACTTAAAAACTCCAAGCGACTTCAAATAGCAGGAGATAGCATACCTCTACCTCGCACCTTTCTTAGGCCGTTTGAACTCATAACCCTGCCCTGCCGCCAGTAGTGACGCGGTCAATATAAGAATCCCTGCCGAATCCATCCATGCGGCACCCTGGACATTCCTCTCCGCCACTTTCCTGTACACATAAGATCGTAAGAGGCTTCCCTCTACTCTTCTTCCAACTCTAGCATCTAGCATTGTTCTTCCTTCGTCGTTCGATTGGATGACCTCAGCCTTCTAACCAACAACACAACTTCTCCACTTCAGCTTGACAACTTTTCTTCACAAAGCAACACTTCTGCACTGCTGGACTGAACTTAGCCCAACTACTTCCCTCGCCAGCACGATGCTCCAGCTCCGGCGGTCAGCGCACGCAACCCTCGCCCGGCCACACCTCACACGCTCCTTCCTCAGCACCTACCAGCGCACGCTCCTTCACCCATCCAGCTCCCTCCCCCTTCAAGTGCTCCGTCCCCATCCCTACCCATACACCTATACCTCACTCCGGCACTCTTCCTCCACCCCTCCCGCCTCCAACAGCAGTAGTCCTGCAAGCAGTAGTGCTGCCAGCAGTGGAGCGACAGCCGTTGTTAAACCGAAGGCTCCCCTGTTGCAGAGAGCGTGGGCGACGGTGAAGAAGGAGGCGAAACATTATTGGCATGGTACCAAGCTCTTGGGGAAGGAGATTCGCATCTCGACTCGCTTGCAGATCAAGTTGTTGAAGGGTAAAACGCTGACTAGGAGGGAGAGGAGGCAGGTATGCATTTCATCTTGCTCTTCATTTTCTTTGGTTTCGCGGTATTGCTGTTTTTTTCAAGTGGACAGGAGCTGTTGGTACTAGGAGCGGTCCAGGCACATTGCTGCCATTCGGGATCGCTCCTGCTCAACTAGAGAGCTCATCAAAGGCGCAAAACCACATTATTCCTCTCTCCCTCTCGAAATGATAAAGTCTCAACATGACTGATCTCCTTTTCTTTACACCGACAGCTAAAACGAACAACCCAAGACCTGCTCCGTCTCCTCCCCTTTTCAGTCTTCGTCATCGTGCCCTTCATGGAACTCTTGCTCCCCGTCGCGCTCAAACTATTCCCCAACATGCTCCCTTCCACCTTCGAGGACAGATACAAGGCGGTCCGTTTTCCTTCTTCTTCCCTCCTCCCCATGCCGTGCTGGCGTGAGGAGTGAGTACTGGAGAATAGAGATTGAAATGGGGTTGGTTTGGGGGACAGGAAGAGAAGAGGAGGAAGCTGTTGAAGGTCCGGTTGGAGATGGCAAAGTTTTTGCAGGAGACGTTGAGGGAGAGTGGGCTGGGGAGTAAGGAGAAGATTAAGCAGAGCGAGGAGTTTAAGGAATTTTTTCGAAAGGTGTGTCTCACCCTCTCTCCCTCGTCTTCCTATGATGCCATTTTGCATCGTTGTGAAATGAAATGTAGACTGATGGTCGTGTGAAGGTCAGATCGAGTGGAGAGAAACCGTCGGTGGATGATATCGTAAAGGTGGCCAGGTTGTTTGAGAACGATCTGACGCTGGACAATCTGAGTCGACCTCAACTGGTGAGCATCTGTCGGTACGTCCCTCGCTTCCCTCACATTCACACCCCATCTACATTCGCAAACTAACAAACGACTTGACGAAATGAAAGGTACATGAATATCAACGCCTTCGGCACCGACAACTTCCTACGCTACACCATCCGCCAACGTATGACCCAACTGAAATCCGACGACACCCTCATAGACTCCGAAGGCGTCTCCTCCCTCAACCCCTCCGAGCTCCTCTCCGCCTGTCTCTCCCGTGGCATCCGTACCCCCTGGTCCTCTGCCAAGTCTCCGACCGCCGCTGGGGACCTGTCAGAGCAGGAAGTGACGCATTTGAGGAGCGAGTTGACCCAGTGGATAGACTTACATGTCCATAGGGGATTGTCGGGGACGTTGCTTATTCTCAGTAAGGCTTTTGCGTTCACGAGGGGCTGGAGAGGTCCCGAAGGGGAGGAGAAGGAGGGTGAGGGGCAGATAGAGGGTCTTAGGGATACACTCGCTTCGTTACCCGATACTTTGGTCCGTTCTTTCTTACCCCATCCCATCCTCTATGTGGAGCAACGCTGAGGAGATGGCGTCACGCAACAGTTGAACGAAACGGAACTGGCATATGATTCCGATCCCGCTAATTACTCGAAGCGACTCGCAGTCTTACAGGAGCAGGAGGAGCTGATTGAGGATGAGGCGGAACAGGAATTGGTTCGTCGTCCCTCTTTCTAGTCATAGCCATCTCTTTCATCGATTCCCACTGATGTTTTTTTGGTGGGTGTAGAGAGAAGAAGAGGCGAGGAAGGCGCAGAAGGAGAAGGAGGAGGAACAGAAGAAGGCGGAGGAGGAGGCGAAGAGGAAGGAGGAGGAGGAAGCTAAGAAGGCGGCTCCTCAACCTGTCGCTGCCGTAGAAAGTGAGGTCGAACCCAAAAAGGAAGAAGCGGTTGAGGTGCGCATCATTCTTGTCAACGTATATGCCATTCCGCGTAGTTAATGTTGATGATGGGATCGGTCCAGGTGAAGGAGGAGCCAGAGAAAGAGAAGGTCGACCCGGCTTCGATTAGGATGAGCAAGGAACAGGTATCCGAACTCGGAGAGGCGCTCTCGATCCTTTCGGCCAAGAGCAGTGTGTTGAAGGAGCGACAAGAGCTGGCACAGCTGATGGAGGAGAACAAGGGGGCAGAGGAGGTTCGTCCTATCCCTCCACTTCCAGCCCGCACGCCGTTCTGACATGGGTCGTATCGATTGAAGGAACAACGCGAGTCGACGGGAGAGGATGCACCGGCTGTTGCTCTCAATAAGCGCATCAGGTCTATGATCAAGAAGATCGATAAACAGCTCGAGGATTACGATAAGGATGTGGGACATAGGATGAACATCATTCACGTCTCGTGGGATGGTAAGATTTCCACAAAGGACTTGCGGAGCGCTTTTGAGACCATTCGACATCGGTACGCTTGTTTCCCTCCCCTTCTCTCCTTTTGAAGGACGCTTATTTATTTATGTTTTTCCTGCTTTGACAGCCCATCCGACGAAGCCATCGATGTCCTCGTCAGCAAGCTTGATCCCGATGGAGACGGCTACTGCCCGCTCAAGGACTTGTTGGAGTTGATGGCTCACCCTCAAGAGGGGCTGGGCGTACTGCTGGAGGAGGAAGAGAGTATGGTGGACGAAGTGAAGGATGTGAGAGGGACGGCGCAGGAGTTGAGGGAGAAGAGGCTGAAGAAGGAGGATGTCGTAGAGGCTTGATGTCGGGTTAGATAATCTATTATCAAAAGTGGATATTTACTATCTTAGAGAGTCATAATATACATGTCCGCTGTCACATTACTTGATTGGGTTGGGATTTCGAAGGCATCAATGCCGGTTAGGTTACTGAAACAATGCTTAAGTGAAATCAATGAAAGAAGACCGAATTAACGACGAAGGAGCTGAACTGAACAGGGAGCAGTCATAAGCCTGCTCCTCGACCTCTGGACTCCACCACCCACTCTCCATTGAGGTCTGGATCGACTACTGCATCATAGAGGAATCTCCGTTCCCATTCAGAGGTCGAAAGGTCAATCCTCTCTGTTGGACATCTGCCCTTGGAGCAGAAGGTGTCGCAGTGCCAGACGGTGAGGGATCAATGACGATCATTTCTCCTGATCGTTGAGGAGATAAATTTGTGTTCAGCGACGCGAATTCCTCCTCTGTCTTGACGGGGATATCGAGGCTCTCTTGTAGATAGAAAGGCTCCTCTTCAGTGTGAACACGAGTATCTAGAGGTCGAGCGTTGGGCTCATCGGATGGTAGCGCAACTGGGATGTCATCCTCGCCCGAACCCTCAATAGCGGAAGCATTTTGTAATGCTCGAGTGATAGTGGACTGAGAAACTTCAACTGCGACGTCTACTGGGATATCAGGTTGTCCATCTTGCTCTTGAAACTGCAATCCAGGCCCTGTCTCCGTTGAAGACTGATCCATTTGATCTGCCTCCTGCGCTGTCGATGCTGGCTGCATTCGGCCTTCTTGTTGCTGCATGACCTCTAGTTCAAGGGGATGAAGTTCCAAAGGCCTGTCACCATCGACACTTTCAGAATAATTTTGAAGAGAGGGAGGGGTGGAACGAACCTTCGGATCCATTTGCCGTCCTCTGCTTGAACAAACGAACTTTTGGCTTGTCCAAACCACTGTCTGACCTGGCCAGCACTGACACCTATCCTCAGGGCGAGCGACTCTCTCTCCGACGGTGAAGCAAAGCCATGATCCCTGACCCATTCCTCCAGCGATCGTTGAGCTAGAATCCAAAGCGACCCATCAGACCGCTTAAGGTTAGATGGGAAGGGGAAAGACGGACCATCAGCTGACATCGGGAGTTTTCTCCTCGTCTGCTTTCCTTGCGGCTTGGAGGGTTTGTCCCTCCCGGTCCCCCAACGATTCAACCTAGCCAACCCAAGACGTCAGCTTGAGCGGGACGGTGTTGAGTGACGCACGCGGCTGGAACGTAGGGCCCGCTCCCACTCCTCTTCCTCGCTCCATTAAACCAACTCTGCACCTGCAGCTTTGTCAAGCCAGTTTTTTGAACCAGCTCAGCAACTTCTTGAGGTGTGGGCTTCAGGGTGCGGACTGCGGTGGCCTCGAGCTCATTCAATACTACATGTTAAGGGCCACAATTGGTCATGATATAAAAGGAAAGAAGGGAATGACGAACTGGCTTCTGAGAAATGTGAACCCCTGGTCTGCATGACTGGCATAGCGGGAAGCTGCATCTCTCCTGCTGCATCCTTCTCTCCCGATACACCTGTACCTTCTCCTTCTTCTGCTTCTCCGACCACAGCATCTCCCTCTCCGCTTCTGAGCACCTGCACATTCACGGGTTGGCCCTTGATGCTATTCCGTATGCCCATTTTGAGTCAGCAAGCTATTTTCCCCACATAGGAAAAGGAGCGAGGGGGATGGATACCTGAGCACGCCACGGGACTTGAGGGAACGCCTCAGATGACAAAACCAGGCGTCTACCTGTCTGAGGGACAGTTGGGTCATTTGGCTCAACTGCTTCTTGCTCTCCTTCAACGGGTACGCGCCGTTCATTTCCACCCACGACGAAAGGACCTGGATCACTGTCATTCCGCGACGCGCTCATAAGCCCTTCGCTCATCGGGGTAGCAGGATAGAAAACATAAAAGGGAAGACGTGGACACACCCTCCGCGGGATAAGGCTTTCTATGCACTTCTCCTAGTAACCTCGGCTCCTCTCCGCCTCCAGCTCCAACGGTTTCCCGCTTCCCTGCACCACCACCATTACCATCAAGAGAGAACCCATTCTCCGCTGCGAGAGGGAAGGTTGGACCGGAAGGAGGGACGAAATCGCTCTGGTCGTTGAGAAAACTTGTTGATGCGACGGGGTTTGTCTCCTCCATCGAATCGGAGGGTTGTGGTGATTGGTCAAGTGAATGTTGTTGCACGTCAGGAGGAGGGGGAGGTTGTGCTGGAGGGAGAGGTGCCACCCTCCTGGCCCATGCTAACCAAGCCTCGAGGTCTTCAATTTCGATGTTGGCTTGTGCACAGAGGTCCTCTTTCACGTCAATTGAGGGATAAGGGAAAGAGATATGGTCTTCTATCCAATCTCTCAAGATCGAAGCAGCTGCCGCCATACCAACCGTAGGTTAACGTTGTAAAGATAAGAAGTAACTATGGAACGAACAGGAAGTTGGAAGTGGCGGTGGAAGTGGATGGGTCGGGATGAACCTGTCCCCTGCAGCGCGGAAGAGCCATTCATGAATGCGTTCTAGCGAGATCTCCAAAGTCGCACAAAAGTGCGCTTTCTCGTCCGGAAACAGGTATGGAAAGGCAAGATGAGAGGCATGCCACGACATCAGTTCCGTGAGAGCTGTTAGAAATAGACCAACGTTAGAACGTTTGCTAGAAGGAGAGGAAAAGCACTCACCTGCAGTAGGTAGGAGATGACGGGTGAACCAGTCCCGAACTTTTGTGATTGACCATCCCGTTTTACTACTTAGCTCTTCAAGCTGTTCGTTCGATGGTGTCCACTCTTCTCCTCCCCAATTACGCTCTCTAAAGCTGCACAGTATCTCCTCCACCTCTCTCGAGTCCTCAACTGCCTCTACCCGTGACGCGTTTTCCACATCTATATCCGCCAAATTGAAACGACCTTCATCCCAGGCAGTTTCGAAAGCAGGTTGGTAAGAAACCGAATGATGGACCACTCCACTTTTCTCCAAAAACCAATCTCGAATACTCTCCCCGTTCAACGCCGTCTTCCTCCTCAAAGACTCCATCTCTTCTCCTGCGGGCACACCAACGTCCAGATGCGCCTCCCTCCATTCTTCTAGTATCCTTTTCGCGGTCGCAGGGATTGAACGCGGATTCTTCCTCTTCATCTTCGACGGCCCTTCGCCTGTGTCTTGGTCTGGATTGTCCCGCGACGCTTCCGACGCCACCGCTTGGGTGCGACGACGCTTGGGACGTCGGGGAATGGCGGTCGGCGCTGGTCCAGGGGGTCGATCGACGGGTCGAGGTATAGTCATTGTTATGGCGGTTTGTGTGCTGGAGCAAGTTAGCATTTCACCCCTACAAAAGGCTGTGAGGAAGTGCTTACGTCCGAGCCAAGTGCATACGATGCTGGCTCAGATGATATCGCTGGAGAAGTTTCTTATTATTTAACAAGATGGTCGATTATATTCCAAGTTCTAACCTTATTGAACGGTCAAATTTTATCTTTTCTTCCGCCCGCAACTACTGCTGCGGTCGCAATGTTATTGGGATCAAGATGTCTTCTTTCTTTGGATATCATACATGTCATATATCATGCGTTGATGCTACACCTCTGATTTCCCAGTCTCCTCTGGGTGGAGGAGTATGAAAACTCGCACCCTGTCCGCACCCATAGATACAGCTGCCCTTGTGTCCTCGAAAGCTTGGCTGCCAGTGCTTCTCTTTGCACTATTTGGTCTCTTCAAGCAACGGTGATTTATGCACAAAGCGTCAAACAGCCTAGCTTGAAGTTATATGGGCTCAGAAATGGGTTTTACTTCGCCGTGGCTCCTTGTTCTACCTCATTCCATTTCTCGGATTGTGGCAGCAAGCTTGCATCTATTTCTGCTCATCCAAAGGACAAAGGAACGGATAGGATGTCAGCTCACCCGTCAGGGATTATTGGAGAGCACGAGAGCCGCTCTAGTGCTCAAGGAGATCAGTTGCTAATTTCCTCAGAAAAGATGCATCACGTCTTGAGTAGCCGACAACCCTTCTTTGCTTTAATATCCAGGACATGAAATCGACGTGATGTCATGATCCAGAATCAATAGACACGTACCTATGATGTAGAAGACCCACCTATGTTGTAGACTCTAAGTGATCCTTTGCAAGAAATGTCGCTTCATGGCCAGAAGAGAACTCAACTCATGCTATTTGTGCTATGCCAACTGTAAATAACTGAGCTGAGAGAGACGGACACCATCAGTCCCGTCATACGGAGCGACATCTCATCTCTCAGAACAGCATCAGCTGCGCAACATTTTGACCACAAACTAGTAGCTGTTGGGAACTCGGATCACAATAAAAGCCCAGAGACCAGGCTTCGTTCCCGTATGTTAGCACGAGACGCTTTCTCAGAACAACACCAGCTGCGCCACATTTCTGACCATGAACTAGTAACTGGTTGGGAACTCGGATCACAACAATGTGCGGCACGTCACAGTCTAGGCTGCAAATTCTCGCCAATCATTAATCATTCATCGTAGAGTCCCTAGGCTCCCAACGAAACGAAACGAACCTCGCTGTACCCCGCGCGGTGCATCTCATCCATGGATAGGTTTTTAGGAGTATGACATAATGGATAATGAAATTCGGAAATCGAAGCCTGATCCCATCGCCTTCGCTAACCATTGCGTAACATTTTTGGAGTCGACTTTGTCAAGTCAAGAGGCAGACTCCCTTGCACGACCTGAAAGGAGCACAGTGTTGCTTTGTACTGTACCTTTGTCAACTTGTGTCAATTAAGTACTACAATCTCTTGAGCATGACAATCCCACTACTGGAATCCGCAACCATGCAACGACAGTGTGAATAAATAAGTGACAAGCAAGGAAAACGTTTCGAAATGCGGCCAAGTGCCCAGGTGCTTTGCGACCTTTTTTTAGCGCAGCGCACATTTCAATCGGCCCCTTGCCATTTTGCCGCCCTGGCTTTTTAAAACCACCAACAAAAAGGGGCACTCGTTCGCTCAGTCCGACACTCGTCCTTGTCTTTACTTGCAGGCTACAAAGCCACGACCCTCCCTTATCCAGCTACACGCTCTTTATCCACCTAACCAGCTATCAACATGCTTCTCGTTCCCCTCCTTGCTCTGGGCTCCACCGCCTTAGCGCACATGGGCCATCATCATGCTCACCATCACAACATCGCAAAGAGGGCAACAGCTGCTCCTACCGACGAGGCTTCTGAGGCCAAAATCAGCGGCGCAACGGACGAGTGTACCGCTTACAATGATCCCATCGTCTCCTCCTTGGTGAGTCTTTTCTTGGGATTTGGGGTTGCACGTCCTGGTGGGTTCGGTGCGGTCCGACAACCCGAAGAAGAGTCCAGCAAAAAAACAAGTCAAATAGAAGAGGACTATTCTATCTTTCTTTTGCAATAATGCGAATCTGGTCCCGATTCTAGTTCTGGACATATGACCTTTAGCGTAACGGCTGACTGACTGAGGACATGTTGACAGGCGAAGAGTTACCCTGCCAACTGGGAAATCGCCTCCATTCCCGACAGCGACACGGACGCCCAGGCGCTCTTCAAGGCTCTCCAACCCAATATTCCCAACATCAAAGTGAAGGGAACTCCCCAAGGAGACTTCTCCGCTTTCACTCCCACCTACGACTCTTCTGACCCTGGTGCGTCCTATCCATCCTCCTCTCCCATCGAGAAATAAAATTGATGGTGTGACGATTGTAGATTGTTGGTGGACTTACAAGCAGTGCACGTCTGGAAAGACCAAGGGCGTCATTGGTGATCTTACCACTTGTAACGAGGTAAATCTTTCGTCTCTGTGCTCGAAGGACGACAACTGACAAAACTGATGGATATAGCCGAACACTTGGGGATTGACCTATGACGATGGACCAAACTGCTCCCACAATGCTTTCTACGACTACTTGCGGGAACAAAACCAGAAGGCGACTATGGTTCGTTGACTTCTTTTCTTTTAAAGACATTGTTTTCATTCTGACCTTGATACAGTTCTTCATCGGGTGAGGAGACAATATGTCCTGCTGCTTGAGAGCTGACGTTGGTCAAGGTCTAATGTCATGAACTGGCCTTATCAGGCTCAGCGAGCCTTGGTTGATGGTCACGAAATCTGTGTGCACACGTAAGTCGCACTTTTCTTTTAAAAAATTGCAGAATGCTGACTTTGGAGCATAGCTGGTCGCACCGGTATGCCTCGCATTCCTGGCTGCAATAGTTGAGACGAATTGACTATGTGCGGCAGATACATGACAGGATTGACGAACGAGCAAGCCTTTGCTGAGCTCTATTACACCCAGAAGATCATCAAGGAAGTCATCGGCGTCACTCCCAAGTGCTGGCGACCAGCCTTCGGAGACGTTGATGACAGGATCAGGTTCATTGCTCAGTCTCTCGGACTGCAAACTATCACTTGGGTCAGGGACATCTTGTAAGCCTTTCTTTCCATCATTTGTCAAGTGCCCAGCGTTGATACCGTGCCACAGCGATTGGAACTGGCCCGTCCTCGGACTCAAACAGATTGATGCCAACTACCAAGGCCTCATTGACGCAGCTGCGAATGGAACATTCAGCACTTACGGGTATGCTTCCCATCCTCTATGAGAGGAGTATCGTTTATTGAAGACTTTGGTAGACCCATCGTCCTGACCCACGAGATTGATGGAGAGACGATGGAGAAGGCGATCACCTGGTTGCCCAAGGTCCAGTCCGCCTTCAAGGCCGTCGTGCCTGTCGGTGTCTGTCACAACGTGACGCACCCCTACATGGAGGACGAGTACGAGTACCCCGACTTCAAAGCCTACGGTTCGTTCCTCCCCTCCTCTTCATTCCATCTCTCTGACCAATTGATTCTTGGATGCAGTTGCTGGAACAACGCAACTCAGCCTTCCAGGCGTAACCGAGACCCCAGTCGCCAAGCTCGACCTGCCCCTCTCAGCAGGCAACTCCAATCCGATCACGAACGCGCTCTACACTCCCGACTCGGGAGCTGCCACCGGAGCCGCCTCGTCCCCACAGCAGACGTCGTCCAGCAGCTCGTCCTCCTCCTCCTCCTCGAAGACGACTGGAGCTCAAAGCGCGGCGAAGAGCGGAAGCAACTCAGCTGCTGCTGACCATTCGTCTGCTCAGGCTTTCGGTCCTATGATGTTGGGATCGCTCGCGGCTGCTTTCGTCGCTGTTGGAGCCGCTATCGTGGCTATTTAATTGACATTTCGGTTGGCTTTCTTTTTGGTTTGGATGAGCTTGAAATGCTGTCGCTGTCGCTGTTTGAGGTTGGAAGCGTTGATGTTAATGTTATTATTCGTTTCGAGATATATTTGGGCTGGTCGCACAGAGAACAATGCAAAAAGTCCAAGACTTTTAATCAATGACAGAGTACATAACAGGACAGGACCAAGCAAGTAACAAGTTCAGGAATAGCAAATCCAGCTGCAGTCAATGTTAGATGGAAGTCAGGTTACAGCAAGTAGACTGCGTGTGTGGTTTTCAACGGCCGTCCGGATGTTTGTAGCCTTCCAGCCAACAAATCTTACGCGTCCGCCAAAAACGACAAAGTCGACAGTTCCAGCCTCTCTTCTAGTCGTCTCTCCTACCCAACATTTATAGAGCTCTAAGGCGTATTACAGCGATGTCTCAAGACCCCATCTCCTTCCTCGAGACGCTGTCTTCTTCTCCCGACTTCCCACCATCACTCCAGACTTACATTGGACAATTCGGGACTTTGTACTCCAAAAAGTGACATATCTTCTTTCCTGTACCGTATAGATTTTGCACATACTGATGCCTGTTGTGTGGTTGAATAGATTATGGTACCCTCTGACACTTTCCCTCCTCCAATTTCAAGCCCAGAAAGAGTCCTCTCCGATCCTCATCCCCCTCTTCGAACATTTCATCCTTCATTTCGCCAAGAACTTGAACAGTCTCAAACTGGTAGAACTAGGTGTGGCAACGGCAAGGGAGTTTGCAGGTCTGTCCTCTCCCTTTCTTGCGTCCCCTGTCCTTCTTTGTCATTGTTCACCCCATCTAATCCAGAGAGTGAGATTGAACTGATGATACTGATGAATACAGACCCTTCAACATCTCTCCCTTTCCTACAGACACTCGTTCCACTCCTCCCTACTCCGCCTCAAGAGAAGGCACCTGAGGCTTATGTCCTCTTGACCATCTCAGGAGCACACTATTCTTTACTTCTCGGTACATCTTCATTCGCTCATCTCCCTCGCCCAGTTGCTACGAGGAATAGGATATACAGTGCTGATGCGTGGGTCGATAGGTGACTTGGATGCGACAAAAAAGCAGATCGACGAGTGTATGACCATATTGGATGGTTTGAGTGGCGGGAAAGAAGGTGCGGATGTAGGCGTTAGAGGAGCGGTTTACAGAGTCGCTGGAGACTATTACAAGGTGCTTTCTCTCTCTTGTGCCTCCCACTTCCCGCTTTGTTGCGTCCATTCCCAACGCGTCTTTGTCCCTTCCTTTCTGTGACAGAGCAAGAGATACTGAACAATCCTGTTGGGGGAACAGGCCAAATCCGACTATGTCCTCTACTACCGCACCTCCCTCCTCTTCCTCTCCTGTCTCCCCAAACCGCTCTCATCTTCTCCTATTCCTCGTGAAGAACTCGTCGGACGGGCTCACGATTTAAGCATCTCCGCCTTACTTGGGGAGAGTGTCTATAATTTCGGAGAACTCGTATGTCCACACCTTCTCCGTGCCATCTCCCCTCGTATGATCCACTGAAATCATTTTGGAAATGAAATAGTTGCTTCATCCTATACTGAGTTATCTGGAGGGCACAAATCACGATTGGCTACGACAGTTATTGTTTGCGTTCAATGAGGGGAGCATTGGGAAATTTGAGACGTTGGCACCGTATTTGGAGAGAGAGGTATGTTTCTACTTTTTACCTTCGCTTCCTCCTTTCGTTCGACTGTGTCTTTGGTCAATATTCTCTGTCGCCCTTCCTGACTCCGATTGTTCGCAAATGCCGTTGCTGATCAATCGACGCTGTTGTCATGAACAGCCGATCCTCCAAGAATCGTATTCCTTCCTTCGGCAAAAAATCTGCCTCATGTCCCTCCTTGAGTCAGTCTTCAACCGTTCCTCTTCTCAACGGTCCAACATGAGTTTCATGGACATTGCGAGCGAGACTGGGCTACCGGGGGATGAAGTGGAGCATTTAGTCATGAAATCCTTGTCGTGAGCCTACTCTCTATCCCGCCCCCCTTCTGAGTAGAAAGACACGTTATTGATGAGTGTGTGAATGGATAGGCTCGGTTTGATAAAAGGCACCATCGACCAAGTGGACATGAAGGTCAAAGTGTCCTGGCTGCAGCCGAGAGTGTTAGGGAAGAGAGAGATAGGGGAAATTAAGAGAAGACTAGGGGAGTGGGAGGAAGGCATAGGAAGGGTGGAGAAGTCCCTGCAGAGTGGAAAGGAAGGCCAGGTGGCAGAGGTGGGTGCATAAAGAATTATAACTGGTGGAATGAAAGCTTTATGAAGTTCAGAAAAGACGCATGAAAGGTCCCAAAGATTTTGCCTTGCGTACTGGTGAGTAATTTGGAATAATAATTGGGTATTGGCAACAGTACTTTTTCTACCCTTGCTTTCTCTCTTGAGTTGAACTCAATCTCTACCTACAGCAAGGGACAAGCTGCAAGCTGAGAATTTACTGCATGCTTGAAGACATTATTTGCGGAGCTCAGCCACGTACGAGAGACACAACAAGACGTCAGGTCGACGAAGCAAATGACCCTTTCTACTCGAACGTTTATTGTAATCGGATCTTCCTCGCGATGAGGGTGGACATGGACCATCTTTGAACCCTCTTCAATATGGGTCCTGAAGCTTGATGACCCATGTTCAGCATCCGTGTCGCGATAATAGGCCGGTTTGTCCAG
>MU271899.1:0-16536 GCA_021432655.1 Atractiella rhizophila
GGTCAGAATGGCAACCTCGTGAAAGAAGGGAAATCTCCGAGTATACGAAGCAGCCGGGTTCACTTCTGGCATGAGATCTCTTTCGCCAGTCGACACTTACCCTTCAACATCCAAAAATCTTACTGAGACATATTTACGGTTGATGATAATTCCAAGATTGAATACGCCATCTATGTCAACCTCATTTTTGATCCGTTCAAGTGATAAATAAGACAATTGCACGGATAAAGGTTTAGGGTTCCAATACAAGTCCAAAGAATGAGTTAAGACAAACGAAATCTGTAGCGTGCGAATTGATGGAGGTAGGTGAAATAAGGAAGAGGGAAGAATGGAGAGGTGGATCGAATCGGGCTCACAGCTTGTGGTGATGACATGGACAAGTCCCTTCGGGTTTGGTTCCTGAGACTCGCGACAAAGCTAGATGGTTGCTCCTCCGTCATCTTTTGTGAGGAGACAGTAAACTGCAGCCCATAACCCACGTTAGAGGAGAAGAATGGAGATGGAATCGTGCCTGAAAGCGCCGCATGAGCAGACAGTGTCCTCCTAACCCTTGTCCTCTTGGTGGGATTGAAAGTGTGAGAAAGTTTGAAAAAGATGAACCGAGGTCTAAACTGTGAGCTGTGAGACTAGCTGGATGAACAGTTTGGTGGGAGAATCAAGGCGAAAGGCAAGATCGATGTATTAGTCGCTGGGGATTGAAGGACGTCACCTCTGACCTTCTGTGATCAATGAATGAAGCGATTCTGTTGGATTTTGCAGTCTAGTTTCGTGCCACTCAGTGGCAAAGTTCTTTAGTTTTCTGGAATGTTCTACTATTTTCTAGTTGCCACTGCTGTAAGCTATATAAACACATAGAATTCCATTTCCTGGTGCTCATGCGTTTGCAAGAGCTCAGCCAAACGTAACCAAGTCGTACTTAGCTCCGCTCCTCAGCCCGTCGATTTCCAACAGATTCAAGCCTTGAAGCAGAGCAAGTGGAGGGACCGAGGAGGGTCCTAGATTTGGGCAAGTTGTTTAGTGGATGCAAGATGCAGGAGCGCACGTCCGTACCTAGATCCCACATGTGACTCAAGCAGGTCAAGCTTGTTCACAGGCCGTATGCCTTTCTCCTCCTCAGGCAGAGTGTTCGTCCCAGTTACTATTCTCTCTGTCCGCCTCAACTTTGTAAGAGGAGGGCTGTCTCAGAGATCTAATGGGGGAGTGCTTAGCGAGAGCGGAGAATGGTCAATTGGTTGTGCACGAAGTAACTGACATGCCTTCTAGGCTATATGCCTTTCTCCTTCTCAGGGAGTGTTCAACCCTGTCACTGTTCTCTATCTGGCTCAACTTCGTGACTAAACTCTGAATCCTCTCCTCTTCCCAATCTAGCATTTCTTCTGCCGCTTGCCCTTCAAAGCTGCTTGAAAGCTTCTATTGTCGTCGAGTTCAGCCCCTTCTTCGGCTCCGATAAGGACACTTACCCAGAGAACGTTCAACGCATCCCTTGTCTTCATTCCAACCTCTTTTGCATGCATCAGGCCCATCCTTGTCCTTCCAACACCATTGTATGCAGTGCGTTTCTAGCACTTTCGATTGCTTGCCTATTATCACCACGTCATCACTCGTCGCTTATCAAGGAATAATAGTAACGTTACGCTATTCTGTCACCTTTCCAGCCCTGGTCACGGTCTGAAGTCACCATCATTGAATCCCCCAATCCAACCAACGCCTCGAAACCTGACTTCGCAGCCTATCCGCTGTTCCTCACTAGAACTTGTAACCTTCGTTCTAGTCGCGGTATATGCAAAGCCAGTTTGTTCGTCGTGTACTTCCAATCCTTTGCCTCCAGCTGAAACCATTGGCTGTCAGGTCATCCCTGCTGTGATTTGTGAAAATGCTGTGATTTGCGAAAAATCACTGACTGCTGGACGAATATCTTTCACTGCTTGCAAATCCTCAGCACGAATCTCCATCAATCCCACTTGCAAAGTTCTGACAGCCTCACCGTACTCTTCGAACTTGGAAGCCAGCCCAGCGTTGTGTTTAGGAACCACTTGCAGGGTCGTGCTTAGGAGGTAGATCTCGGACGTCTTGATTGCTTCCACTCCACCTGAATATTCAATCGGGTGCTGTGGCGAGGAGAGGTTAGTGGGCCGAAGTCCTCTTTTGCCTAGATCCAGAATCGTGGCTAACCCTGTACCGTTTGCCAATGCAAGTTTGGCAAACTGATGAAAATTTAGTTAAGATTTGCATATGAGCAGCTAACTCATGAGTTAGGTGTGAATTGCCAGAATCGTGCGGTTGCTCCTTTCGCCACTGTGCGCTCTTTTTACCGCCGTTCCCTAGTTTCTACTTCGATCTCTTGTCCCTTGGTTCTGTTGATGCCTGGTATCTTTCATGCTACTGGTGCTGAGTCTGTGTTATAACAGCTTTCGTTAACTTGCAGGATGTGAGACTTATACTTATTGTTATCTCGGATTTGGCAGGTAATGTCTTTGGTCTTTACATACTTAATGCAACATATACTTATTGTTATCTCGGACTTCTCAGCAATAGTAGCGTTTGTCGTGAAGTGGTAGCAAAGTGATAACTCATGATTAAGGTGCATGTGAACATATCAGTCTGTACACTGAATCGAGATAGTCTCGAGAACAATGCTCACTCCAGTCGTCTCGCTTCACAGCTCACTTGCTGGAATTGATGGTCGTACTGATAACCCTATGTATGTGGCCTGTTGCTTCAGTTAAAGTAGTAATTTGTCGTCTGCAGGTGAAATTATGATTTTCAGCTGCTGTCAGGGTTTCGGTAGCACGGAATCTGGTGCTTCGGACTCATTTGTGTTCTTCCCTTTTCTTTTGTCTTTCGCTAGTGCCAATATATTTTACAAGTTCTTGTTTTTCAAATTTTTTTTCCGCGCTGCCTTGCATTCCTCATTGGAATGGCTCGCTGCGTGCCGTGAACTGTTTTCCCGGTCTGCATTTCCGATCGGATCAGACTCGGTTGACGAGGGTTTCTCGACCTTTGTCTGCATACTGCAGAATCAAGCCAGTGAAGACTGTAAAACGAGTGTGAATGATTTTTTTGTGGGAAGGTGTCGGATTGGGTCACTTGACGAAGGTTGCTGCCTGCATGTCGGTGTGACGACAGGCGTCGAAGGTACAACTGCTTATTGCCCAGCCTGACCACAGCAGGTGCTGGATCTCCTTCATGTGCAGTAGGCTTATCCTTCGAGATTACTGCGTCACCATGACGGACCCTTTTGGTACCGTCAAAACTCTCAAACCAGCTTGTTCGTCTGTTTTTCGCTGCTTTCTCCGCTTGACAGTCCCAGACACTGAAGTATTGCACGGATCATATCGACTTGTATCAGCTGGTGGCCGAACTCTGCTCTCTTTCTTATGGACCATTCTTTATGACGTTCGATCCGCTCTTCACAAACCATTCGGTGGCGATGGGAAAGTTCTTTCGAGAAGTATCTGCACTTACGGATTTGGTCTGTTACCGACTCTCTCAGGAGTTCAGAAGTTCAGGCTTCCGTGTCTAGGTGCTTATTCGCCATTCTACAAGTGAGGTGCATTTTTCTCTTTATTGTGGACGTGTAACATGGTCATCTCATGCATCCTCCTGCGAACATCAGGTGAGCCATTTGGTTTCCTCATACAGGAGACTTACTCCTGCTGTCAAGATCAACAACACTGCTCAAGTTATTGCTGTCATACTCCGGCGCCGCCTGGAATTCTCGTTGGGTTTCGTCCAATTTTCAGTCATCTCTTCTTCAGGCCTAGAGTGAGTCGGCGTCAACCTGGACTTACATCAAAGGTGAGCTAATTCGTCCCTCATTACCAATGAGTGAAGAACTAGCAATCGTTTTGGATGGTGGACAGTTCCTTGAATACTGTGTCTGTGCGAGGTGCGGCGTGCTTTCATCTCGATGGCGTGCTGCACTTAGTCGCTGTTGTGTGGCTGCCGTCTTAACAACCATGAACGTGCTGTCTCTTGCCCAGCCATTCGTCTTTGGCAAGCTGCATGTCGGCCTGAGCACTTTCATCGTGTAGTTGTGGATAGTCGGCTACTCAATTGAAGTGAGCGGATGGGAAACGAGCTGTTTGCTCCTGTTGCTCAACTTCGTCTGCTCAGCTTAGTTCTCTCTTGAATTCAGCGCCACAAGGGATTGCACGGGCAGCGGTGCATTCTGACTTGGTCCATTTGATTTTTCTTTCTTTGTCTACACTTATGCTCGGTCTCTGCATCATAATGGCCTTATTTCAAAAGTGTTCTCATGCCTCTTCTGTGGCCTTAGTTGGCGTTGTTTGGGCTTCATAACTCTGCTTTTTATCACGCGTCAAAATCTCATGCCTGCACCTCATGAAGCATGCACTTTGTTCCGCCTGAATGGCCTACTCGCTCTGTGCTCGTGTTAGGATAATGACGGCTTCGTCCTATGATCGTGGTGTTTGCAGAGTCTTGAGTCTTCCAAGCCCAAGAGGACAGCTGTATGCCTACGTGGATGCCGGGGTGGGAGAGGGATGTCTGCTAATGCGCTGTGAATGGAGACAGGACCCGTGTGATTTTGAGAAGGTTCCCGACGTAACTATACAGCTTCTTCATGTATTATTCAGACCCAAACCATTTCTGAAGAAAGAACGGAACTAACACTCTTCAAACAAGTAGCATCCAATACTCTCCCACATTCATATGCTTTCACATAATCTCCACGCTTCCGATGTATCGAATGCGGGATGTTGTTCTGGTGATGAGGCAGGCTGGAGTCGTTCTTTGATCCTTCAGTTGATTGTGAGTGGGAGACAGGTGGAAATTGGATGTTGCCACACGCGCTTGAGTTCAAAGCGGTCGCTCACTTGGGCTGCAGTTGAAACAATAGTTTAAGTTCACAAGTGCGACCACTGTGGAAAACAATCACATTTCATGCAGACAATTTGTGCTTGGATTTCACTTGGTTGCCTGCTTGAAGTTCGAGTGACACTTCAGTTTGGACCACGCCACTTGGAATCCAAGTGTTTATGATGTAGGCGTGTAGTGGTCGTTGGAACATGGTGAACAACCGCTGGGAAGAGGTGTGGCTTCGCGATGGTTTCTACTTTGGTAACCGAGTTAAAATACGGTATCCAGCCTTGATGTGTGTGACCAAAGGATATGCAGCCCCACGACTGTAAAATGCGAGATCGCCATTTCATTGTCTCGTCACTCCCCGAGGTTGAAGTTTCATCCCGAGGTTGGCAGGAAGGAGGGTATCGTAGCCGCGAGCACTCTTCTCTCTCCAGCACCTTGCCTACAGGGCATTGTGTTAGTTCGGATAGCTGAACGAATCTCCCAGTCGGCTGCTCGTGATGGAACCGTCTCATGAAGTCAGAAGGACTAAGCGAGCCGTCTAACTTCTCCAAACTTTTGCCCTTCCGCTGACCATAAGTCGCCGCCATATCTGGTCACATGTTTATCCCTTCCTGCTTAGGGTTTCTAAAATCCCATCCTCACCATCAATCCATCCTACGTCCATAACTAGTAAGTCAAAGGCATGCTCTGGCATCACAAAAGGCGACCAGATGATCAAGTCGTGCGTTCCAGACGTAAATGTCTCCTCAATTATGCTGCGGCAAATGAGGAAAACTCCAACGTTGCACCTTCAAAACAGATTCCTTCCCTGCAAAATAAGCAATCCAGGCATAGACAAGGTCCCAGCAGGCAGTGTGCGATCTTCAGGGAATAGACAGCATCAACCTTCTCTCGCCCGATCGCAATGTCTTGCCCTTCTCCCTGAAGCCGAGAGTCAACTGCCGGCTGAATTATGACATCGAGAACTCTCTGGTTAGCGTCCATATTCTGTCACCTCCAGCCGACTCTGGCATATTCCACTCTAACCGCCTACAGGCTCTATCGAGGAGCGCTTTCGTTCTGGGGAAATCATAAGCTGTCTTGTTCTTCTCTCCACAAGTGCCAGCGTCAGAAGAAATGGTTACCAGACGAAAAGGATTGAGGTGGCCTGTCCACCGTTTTTTTGGGAGTTTGCGAACCGTAACATTCGAATCGCAGGGTCGCGCGCTTTAGTGGGATCTCCAAATGGTGGGTCACTGACGAGGGAAGACCGAGAAACATTGCGTTCTTTATCTGAGCACGTATCTTCGGGAAGACAGGTAGTTTCCTTAAGAACTGAGGGAGAGCGCGCCGTTGTTGACGATGACGACGACGCATCAAAGGTCAGATCACTTCTGGATCCAGTAGTGCCAGTGGCAGTAAAGCTCGCGCTATTGGCGGCGCGGCCCTCGTCATATGGCGACATCCCACGGTCGCGCCGCCCTTGTGAGATGAGAGCCACATTCTCATTTATAAAATAAGAAAGCCAGTGCAGTGGGGGCTGCACGACGGATGCGAACGAATACCTGCGTGTGCTTCCACTTGGATGCTTCAGTCCAAACAACATTGCAAAATGGTCGACATCCCCTCCTATGTGGAAAAGTCCAGTCGTTACTACTGCATGGACAATGAATGTTAGGTTATCATTGGCGGATGTGTTGGCACCTTTGATAGAGAAGGTCAGAATCGGATTCTCTTGTCCATTTCGAGTTGGTTTGGGCTGTACTACATGATATCCAATCGTTTCCTTACAGTTGAAAAGGTCTGCAAAGTGAGGTATACACAACGAAAAATGGTGTACAACAACACGAGTAAATTGCTGAGCTTGACATGTGATGAAATCTACCTGACAACATGGTCAGCTCCGCAATGAACGACGGGGGGAGAAAGCGTATGAGATCCATTAAGGCACCAGGAGACTCATTTTAGGCCATGATATAACACACAGAGAGCAATAACAATTCGTGCAACAAGCAGAAGAATTGTTGGGCCGTGCAGCTGATTGACCAAATTGCGTCGCACCTACTGGGCCTTGTGTGCCCAAAGGTGTTCCATTGAAGCACCTGCAGTAAATATAAATTTGTTTGTGTGGCAAGTCAAGCCTGTGCTCCTACATCACTCATCATCTATTTCACCACTGACACACGAGACCTTTGGGAGAACTTGAGCAAATGGGTTAGGACAAGATGCTAGGTCTTGCACATGTTGCCACAGCTTGACATGCCCATAGGCCTGAAATTATTCTAGCCCAAATGCTCATTTGACGCGTTGCGTATTCTGAAGACGTATCAAAGAAACAGGCGTACTCAAGCTCAGATCGTCGAAACTTTTACTCCCATTCTACCAGCCTTCACCGACGGCGGGACTTGGACCGCTAAAACTTGCAATAGGTCCCCGTTACAAAATAGGTTGGAGTGGGGTTGGCGATAAAACTGGTCTGAAAGTGGTTGACCAGTTTGACCAGGTTTTTGGGTACAAATGTTCTCAAAATTGAAGGGCAAAACAAGGGTCAAAAAATAGATGGAGGTAAATCAGGGTAAATGAGGTTTCAAAGCACCTTGCCATCCCCAAACACTCTGTAAGACCTGTCGGATCCAGCAAGGTGAAGAAGCAAAATATGGAGCGCCTGAATCATCCCCGGCTCAACAGTCTAGAAGACAAGCTGGACCCAGCTGCCAAACTCCTGAGGGGAAAGCGCATTGGGAAAGCAAAAAATCCTAATCTCCAGACTGATGTCGCAGCCCCTCTGGGGTCAAAACCAATGCTGCGATTGCCATCATCATGCCGGGGCAGCATTTTCGGCCTGTGCCGCGGCGCCTTCGCCGAATTCTGACCCCTGAATCGCTCACGAACGCCTTCAAGTTTGTTCCTGCGAATTGCCTCCAGATGCCCTATCACTGTTCGGCTGCCAGCGGAAGAGCGCAGGGAGTGTGGAGTGTCAGGCGGTGCCAGGCCGTAAGCGGCCTTTTGCCAACCCTCAATCACGGCACCCTGCGCATCTCCGATTGTAGCAAACATCCGACTGCCTGTAATTGAGTGTGCATGCCAGATAGTGGGGGTATGACCTTTTGGGCTCAAAGAAGATTTTTAGCCACGAGAATGTTTGTGGACCCACGTCTAAGTCCTGAAGGGTAGACGAAGGTAAGTGATCAGGGAGGAGTCAAAAGTCCGGAGGGGAAAAGGTGCCGATGAGAAAGGAGACCTATCTCAGAGATCAAATGGGAGTGTTTAACGAAAGCGGAGAAAGGAGGTTTCAAGGTTCACGACTCATGTTATCATAAGTCGATTGTTCCTACACGAAGGTAACTGCCATGCCTTCTAGGCTATATGCCTTTCACCTTCTCAGGGAGTGCTCATCCCTGTTACTATTCTTTCTATCTGGCTCAACTTCGTGATTAAATCCTGAATCCTCTCCTTTTCCCAATCTCGCATTCCATCCGCCTCTTGCCCTTCAAAGCTGTCTGGAAACTCCTATTTTCATCCAGCCTGAGTTCAGCCCCTTCCTTGATATATAGCCACTTACCAAGAAAACGTTCAACGCCTCCCTTGCCTTCATTCCAACCTCTTTAGCAAGCATCAAACCTATCCTTGTCCTCCTGACACCGTCGTATGCTAGTCTAGCACTTTCGATCGCTTGCCTATTATTGTCACGTCATCACCCGTCGCTTATCGAGGGATAACCGTAGTCTTACACTATTCTTTTACCTTTCCAGCCCTGCTCATGTTCTGAATTTAGCAGCTTTGAATCCCCCAATCCAACCAACGCCTCGAAACCTGATTTTTGCGGCCAATCCGCTGTTCTTCACCAGACCATCTAACCTTCCTTCGAGTCGAAGTGTATGCGAAGTCAGTTTGTTCGTCGTGTACTTCCAATCCTTCCTCTCCAGCTGAAAACCATTTGCCTGTTATGTCATCCTTGCTGTGGTTCGCGAAAAATCACTAACCCCTCGTCGAACATCTTTCACTGCTTGCAGAGCCCCAGCACTAATCTCCATCATTCCCACTTGCAAAGTCCTGACAGCATCACCGTAGTCTTCAAATTTGGAAGCCAGCCCAGCGTCGTGTTCAGTCGACATTTGGAGGGTTGTGCTGAGGAGGTAGATCTCGGACGCCTTAATCGCTTCCACTCCAGCTGAAGAAGGAGAGGATGGAGAGGAGATATTGAGTACGGTGGTGAGTAGAAAATTGGTCGAGTCCACCTGATCGAGAAGCCTGGAGAGCCTAAAAGAACGGTTGGAAGGAAAGAAGGATAGAAGAAGCAACGAGAGGAACGACGCCAGAATCACAACTGCCTTCCACTTTGTATTCTTTTGACTGACGTTCCCCATCACTACAGTAATCTACCGTCTCTTGTGCTAGCCGCTAGAGGGGGATTGTTTGTTGATGCTTTACTGGTCTCTTGCGTTCACAGGTGCTGCGTTGTGTTATGAGCTCGTTGGCTGTTGTTGTCGTAGGATGGGATTGATACTACTCCGCTATTTACACACTTTATATACGTGTGAAATGAGGATTCTAGAATAGTCGTAACAAAGTGAAAACCCTTGAACAAGGAGCTGGTCAACAATCAGGAGGAACAATAAACAACAACACAAAGATAGCTCGAGAACAACCTCAGAAGGTCTATGTATGTTCCTTTATCCTCTCTCGTCCTATTCAACTTGACATATCTTCACGTGGATAGTTGCCTTGCCAGAGTATTGATGACTCTGAGGACTTGGATAGTGAGGAGGAGGGGGAAGATACGAGTGATGATGATGAGGAGGAGGAACCAGACATTAGGCAATGACCAGCACTGCTGCTGAAAATGAAGGACAACCTCCCCGGAGTGGTCTATGATGAGCTGATGAAGAAGAGGGCAGATCCAAATGCCTGGACTAAGGGAGAGAAGCAGCAGGGGAAGTCAAGGTCACAGGTGATTCGAAGGGTCTAAGGAATGCATTACAATGAAGTTATAATGGGCTTTTTATACCTTGAGGAACTCGGCAAAATGAGAGAAACAGCAAAGGGGAAAGAAAACTAGAGCCACAAATGATAGTGGCACGAATGCAGCTTAAAACAGTGCCAAACTCTGACAAACTCCCCCTTGAGCAAATGAGGTGTCACGATGGAAGGAAAGGTACCCACCAAAGAAACAAACTTTTGAAAGAAAGAACAAACTCCAATGACAATTGAAAGCTCCTCACTCCCCCTTATTCCAGCAATTCTCTTTACCCCAGATGCCACAACATCAAAGGATCAAAGCCACACTTTTGCAATTGATTCTCAACCGCCTTTTGCGCCAAACTTCGACGGATCTTGAGGTCTTCTAAATTAAAATGCCTCAGTAATGCGCACTTCCGACCTATCCTTCTTCGCTAGTGCCTTCTCGGAACAATCTCGTGCCAAATGTCCGGAGTCTCTGCAGACCCAGCAATTGATTTGTCAATCGGAATTTGAGTGATCACGCCTTCTGAACCTTCTCACGTTCATGAGCAGTGCCTCCCCAGTCCCTCCTCTTGACTCCCCTGAACCTCCTCTTCTCCCTTCCTCATCCCTGGGAGCACCAATAACATCTTGAATGGACAACTCTTCCTTAGTCACCATTAATGTTCCAGCAAGGTTCCCCCAGTCCTCCACGAGGTTGAAAATGAGGACATCCGTAATATCAGTATCGGAGATCTGGAGCCCGATTGATTTGAGATTCGAGGCACTAGCAGAAACTTCTTGAACGTAGGACTCAATTGGCTTCGAGGGGTCGTGTTTCGTGTTATAGAAACCGCGTTTAAGCATGATACGGTTCGCGTGGCTGTTCTTCTCATACTTGTCTTTCAAAGCCTTCCATGCCCGCCGCCCCGGTAGCTGAATCTCGGATATAGATGAATTGCGATGGATCCACACTTAATCCGACAATCGTCAGCCCAACCTCGTTTACATCTTTCCAGTTCTTCAGTTTCTTCGTCTTCTCCACCGAAGGCTCGTCCGCCACTTCACTTCTTCCCAGCAACCACCTCTCTTCAACACCAACAAGACAGAGAATTTCCAGTCGTAATAATTGGTTTACGTAAGCTTGGGAACTGACTGAATCAGAGAGTTAAGGTTGGAGTTGGACATGGTTGTACTAATCAAGTGGCTATGAGTGGTGGGTGCTTGTAAATCGAACTTCTCTCGCTACCATTTGTTGATTCCAAGGGTCTAGAGGAATGCATTACAATGAAGTTATAATGGGCTTATTACACCTTGAGGAACTCAGCAAAATGAGAGAAACGGCAAAGGGGAAAGAAAACTAGAGCCACAAATGACAGTGGCACGAATGCAGCTTAAAACAGCGCCAAACTCGGACAACAGGGACATGGGGATGGAGCAACTTCAAAGGCAGCGACTTCAGTGTGGTGTAGAAACAAATACAATGAGGCACAGCAACGGCAAGTCTTTGTATTCCCTGCTTCTGGTAGTTGGTAATTCTAATTCCAATGGACGTGTACACATTGACAACATCTTCAAACCTCTTCCTTGGTAGCCACTACCACCCCTAACACCACTTGACCAATCGTCTGCAACACCAGACACCATCATAGTACTGTCTGATGATGAAGACAAAGAAGAAGCTCCCATCCATTTTCATACCACCGTCGTCACATCTGTCACCTCCATCCCTCCTCCAATGCCCTCTCCAACAAGTCCCTGCAACTCTTTCTCTCTATTAGCATGCTCAGATACCTCTTCATCACCTATGGTGACATCAAAGAGACCCCAAGAAGAAGACCCAGCCTTTATTGGAACACCCTTGCCAAAGCAGAATCACTTCATGATGGAGGAGAGCACTGAGCAGAAGGAGGCAACCTTATAGGGTATGAAATGAGGACTGCTTGGATCAAGCAACTGTTGCAACAGAATAAATTTGTGACACACCTTCAAAGTTGCAGGGTGCAAGCACTAGAGACTTATTACAACCTGTTGAAGCTGGGTATGAGGGGAAAGCTGGAGGCATCGCAACTTGCGGCAGCATTACACCGCTTCTCGCAAACACATGGGCACACGCTCTATTTGTCTATGGGCTGCTCACTATGAACAGACAAATGAACTCCCGGTGTCAAACAGAGGTAGTACTCTTTCATGACCAGTGACAGGTACTGATGGAATGAGATGAAAACAGGGAGACATGTAAAGACGTATACTGCTGAATGATCCTGAAGTTTGTGGCATCCTTCGTGCCTGGCTCTGAACAAATAAGTGGTCTATGGACTTGACAAATCTTGCCAAGTTTCATGTCAATACGATGGTTCCACTTGTACTTGAGAAGTATGTGAAGCAAACTATTCGAAGAGAGATACCGAAAGGATTGAAGAATTGTCTTGAGCTGCAGCTATTTCCATAAATTGGATTTTATGAGAATGGGCTCTACTTTGAGTAAGTAGTTTGCATTGTAGCCAACTGAGATGACATTTTGCAGTGGACATGATAGACTGGATGTTATCCGGTCTTCATCCCTGAGCTTGAAACGATTACGCCAATATGCTGTTGGTAATGTGACAAATGAGGTTGTCAAGGATCTTCCTCCAGGTACCAGTCGAGTTGTGCTGTGAGAAAGTTACAGACCATCATGATGATCATAAGTGCTCTGAACAGTCGGATGAAGGAGTAATCCGCTGGTCCTCAGCACCAGATATTGGTGGCGACGAGAAGTTCAGCAGCGTTACACCAGCTCATTTGCAGCCTCATGCTGGGAGCAAAAAGGAGATGGACGTATGGGCAAGCAGAGGTAGTTAAGACTAGAAGCCCTTAATAGTCTTCAATCATTCTCTTCGCTCGTTCTGCGAGTGTAGTCCATTTCATTTGTGTCATAAGGATCGATGTCCGCTGCTAAGTGCTGAGACGGTGTTGAACCGTGGAAGGTTATTTACAGTCATCTGCACGGATAGATGTGTTGTTGTTGTGTTGTGTGATCATATTTCAGAGCGTACAGACTGTAGTCAACGGAGCTCTACATTTGGGGAACAGATCAAATTAAGTAAAAAAAAAAAAAAAAGGTGACTTGTGAGCAAAGTACGTCGGTGGGAGTGTTATGCAATGTATGGTGACGAGAAGAGATGTGAAAGTAAGAATTATAATGAATCCCCAGCACCCCTTGCAAGGAATATGACCGTTAAGCAGGATGACCATGAGAGGGATTCTACGTCGCGATGGCTAAGTGAAAGTTTTTAAGTTATTCTTGGAGGAGACTTATCTTAGAGGTGGTTAGTCCTCCCAGTCTTCCCTTTTATCCTCTTCCTTTCCGCCTCCTGACTTCTTTCTCTCCTCCTTTCTCCTGTCTAACACCCTTTGTGCCCTCTTGATCCATAAGTTGAACTTGCCGCTCCTCCTAATGAATTCCCATACCGCTTGGATCGCTTCCGGCTTGCTTAAGAGGTCGCTGAGAGATCTAAACCGGATGTCCTTCTTCCGTAACCTGATCTTTAGCTTCCTCCTTTCTTCGTCATATTCTTCGCATTCGAAGAAGAAGTGGGAAACAGTATCACGCATGCCACACTGGTTGCAGCCTGGGTCCTCTTTGATCCCGATTCTGTGTAGGTAGTCGTTCACAGAGATGTGCCCGGATCGGAGCTGGACAAAGATGGATGCTTGAGCCCTGGGCATCGATGCTAGCATCTCGAATGTCTCTTCTGGCGACAATGCACGTGAGAGGGAGCGATGGTGCTTCCCCGAGGAGGATGTAGCGTTGGTGTATCTTTGGGTGAACATTGATGCTGAGATGGTGGACTTGAATGCCGAAGGGCTTGTTGGGAGGCTATGTGTTCCCGTTGCTTTCTTGGCATTAGTAGCTCCGTTGGCCGCTGAGTCTGCGAGTTCATTGCCTTTGATATCAGCATGGCCAGGGATCCAGTGTAACGAGAGGTTGGCAAGGGGGAACTCCCTTCGGAATGTGGAGGCGAGGTGGTGGATGTTCTTGACAACGCAAACCCCCGGTTTGCTTTTCGGCTTCTTAGCTAGGTTTTTGACTGCAGCCTGGGAATCCGTAAAGATACGGACCGAGGATTGGGTACCTCGTGTTCTGTTGAGTGCTATGCCCAACGCCAAGCCTCTGTCAATCCCCAGCAATTCTGCCTCGAAGACGGTGTTCTTGTCACAGCCGCCGATCCTGTAACCAGCCTTGATATCTGGATCTGTGATTGCCAGCCCGCATGCCACGCCATCTTCTGTTCTTGAACCATCCGTGAAGATCCAAGTTTCTCCTGCCTCCTGTACCAGCTCGTTGAACTCCCTGGAGGCATCTTCTTTTGTTTCTGCGATGGTGACGTTGAACGGAGGGGTACACCCTGGGTGGGTGGTGAAGGACGGAATGACTTCGAGGCCTTTGGGGAAGGTGATTCTGGCCGAGTTGAAAGTGTAATTGAGTGGCGAGAGATGGGAACTAGGAGACGGCAGGGCCAGAGTTTTCCGGGCAATGAGACCTGCTGGGTTGGAGTTTGAAAGAGAGAGTAACCTGACTGTCGCCCTAGCGACTACCCTGTCCAGGCAGGCGACTACTGATGTGAGGTTGGAGTCGTAGGAGAGGGCAGAAGTGGGGGTCGTGCGGAAGGCCCCAAGTATTAGTCGTTGGGCATAGCGTTGAATGATTTCCAGGCGCGTGGCTCCGCCTGTCTTCTTCCCTAAGCGGTGCCATACCACTGCGTTGTTGTCGGTCATTGCGCATACTGCAGCCTCGTAGAGGCGCCGATACAGTCATAGGGGGATTCCCTTCGTTGTGTTGGAGAGGGATGCCAGGAGGGAGAGCGAGGCTTTAGCCTTCTTCTCGATCGCTTTTAAATGAGAGTTGAAATTTAACCTGGAGTCAAGAAGCACTCCCAGGTATTTCATCTCTAGCGACTGTGGAATGGTTGTAGTTCCAACACGAATAGTGAGGTGGCCGTATCGGGATTTCATCTTCCTCAGATGCCCGTATAGGACAAAGTCCGTTTTGGCCTCCTCAAATATGGCCCCATGCTTCTCACCCCAAGCCATTGCTTTATCGAGCATCACCTCAAGATTTGCGATGGCTTGTGACGGGTTAGTTGCACGGGTATTCATGTGGATGTCGTCTACGAACCCACATTTGAGATATGCCCCTCCCGGTGCCTGTATTTCCAAAAGGTCAGCATTGTAGAAGAGGTAGAGAATCGGAGAAAGGGGGGAGCCTTGTGCCAGTCCTACATGCAGGACGAAGAACTCCGAAGAATATCCATCGAAGTTATAGGTCGTGCTTCTTCCCCTTAGCCATGAGTTAATGATTCCCACCTCTTGTGTGGGGACCATTCTCTTCTTGAGGTTGTCAATGAGTCAGTCGTGGATGACGGTTGGAAAGGCCCCTTTGACATCAAGCGATACCGAAGCTGTGACTTCCTTTCTTCTCCAGCCCTCCCTTATGAAATCTGTAACGGTAAGGAGTGCATCATTAGTTGAGCGGCAGGGCCTCGCGCCAAAATGATGATCAGGAAGGGCCCCACTGCTCTCTGCATGGAAGGAGAGTCTGGCTGCGATAACGCCGTCGAAAACCTTCCCTATGCAGTCGAGAAGAGCGATGGGGCGATAGGAGGAAGGGAGGGCATAGTCAGCTCGTTTTGGTTTCCTAAGGATAACGGTCGAGAAGCGCTTCCAGGCAGATGGATAATAGCCGATGCGGTAACAAGCTGAGAAGATTATGAAGAGTGGGGGGCGGATCTCTCCCCTTAGCTCCTTCAGGAGCTTATTAGAGATACCCGTCATGCCTGGGGCTGAGTTCGTTTTTAATCTGTCTAGAGCTTCGTCAATTTCCTCGATTTTAAGGGGAGGGGATTGGTGAGGGGGGGGTTGGTGGATAGAAGGCAGGTCAGAGAGGTCATAGTGGAGAGCAGAAGGGTTGAAAGTGGAGTGGAATAGGTGAGCCTTGTCAGCAGGGGAGGAAACGGGGCCATTGGGGGCATCATTTGGGTTCCCTTGTCGTTTGAGAGGCGGAATATCTCGACACCGTTCTTCCCTCTTACCATATTTGTGCGCTGTCCAGATGGTGTGTTGATCCAGGTCAGCGAGGAAATCTTCGAAATGGAGGGATTTGGCTGTTTTAATATCAGTATGGAATTGGTTAGCAGCCTTACGCCATAACATGCGAGCTTCGTAGGTGGGTTCTTTGCTGTCTGACCGTCGTAGCCTTAGGAATCTGTTCCGTAGCTTGTTAACTATCTTCTTCTTCTTCGTAAGTTGATCCGTCCACCACCTTTTGATGGGTGGGGTCTTCGAAGCCCTTGGGAGCAGCTTTGAAGCTTCCATTAACGCCAAGGTGAGGTTTTCCACTGCTGCATCTATCTCCTCCAGCGTCGAGAGCCGATCCGTGTGTCCCGGGATGCCTGCAATCAAGTCTGACTGTTGAAGGAAGTCTCTTACCGATTCCCAATCAGCTGACTGGTAGTTGTACCGGGGACGCGGATCGAACGCTGGAGGGATAAGTGATAGAGTTGTGAGTAACCTGTAGTGGTCAGAGTTGTGGCTGTCTCCCCCTTGGTCAGTCACACAGTATGAGATGAACTCATCAGCAAAATCGTTTGTAAAGATTAGATCGATAGTTGTCTCGTATCCCAGGGCACTGATGTAGGTAGGAATGCCTGCCTGAGATCTGAGTGTAAGTCCTAGTTCTTGGAAGACCTCTAGGAGAATGGTTGCGTTGCCATCAATTTTCGTATACCCTGGTGGGTTCCACTC